>SJXQ01011094.1:0-161714 GCA_006408695.1 Aepyceros melampus | reverse complement strand
GTCATGTATGGACGTGAGAGTTGGAGTGTGAAGAAGGCTGAGCGCCGAAGAATTGATGCTTTTGAAGTGTGGTGTTGGAGAAGACTCTTGAGAGTCCCTTGGACTGCAAGGAGATCCAACCAGTCCATTCTGAAGGAGATCAGCCCTGGGATTTCTTTGGAAGGAATGATGCTAAAGCTGAAACTCCAGTACTTTGGCCACCTTATGAGAAAAGTTGACTCACTGGAAAAGACTCTGATGCTGGGAGGGATTGGGGGCAGGAGGAGAAGGGGACAACAGAGGATGAGATGGCTGGATGGCATCACTGACTCAATGGACGTGAGTCTGAGTGAACTCTGGGAGTTGGTGATGGACAGGGAGGCCTGGCGTGCTGCGATTCGTGGAGTTGTAAAGAGTCAGATACAACTGAGTGACTGAACTCAATTGAAATGAATAGAGCTTAAAAACAAGCCTCCAAAGATGACACTGTTACAAAGTTCATCTATTAAAAATTTATCTGATCCAGTAAAATCAAGTATATTTTTAACTATATATATGAATATTTAGCAGCCAGCAAAGTAAAATTTTATTCAGAGAAGCAGGAATAGGACCTTTAATAAATAGAAAATCAAGAAATCAATGAAAATGGAAACAGAAATGTCACAAATGATAGAATTAGTAAACCTGAACATGAAAATGACTATCACATCTATGAGCTTCCCTGACGGCTCAGTGAGTAGAGAATCCATCTGCAGTGCAGGAGACACAAGAGACAATTCCTGGGTTGGGAAGACACCCTGGAGAAGGAAATGGCCAGTATTTCTCCACCAGTATTCTTGCCTGGAAAATCCCACTGACAGAGGAGCCTTGTGGGCTACAGTCCAAAGGGTCACAAAGAGTCAGACACAACTGATGACTAAGCAGAGCACACCACAGCTATATTCCATTTGTTCACAAATGTAGTTCAGTTCAGTTGCTCAGTTGTCTCCGACTTTTTGCGACCCCGTGATCTGCAGCACGCCAGGTTCCCTGTCCATCACCAACTCCCAGAGTCCACCCAAACCCATGTCCATTGAGTTGGTGATGCCATCTAACCATCTCATCCTCTCTCATTCCCTTCTCCTCCTGCCCTCAATCTTTCCCAGCATCAGGGGCTTTTCAAATGAGTCAACTCTTCACATCAGGTGGCCAAAGTATTGGAGTTTCAGCTTCAACATCAGTCCTTCCAATGAACACCCAGGACTGATCTCCTTTAGGATGGACTGGTTGGATCTCCTTGCAGTCCAAGGGACTCCAACACCACAGTTCAAAAGCATCAATTCTTCAGCACTCAGCCTTCTTTATAGTCCAACTCTCACAACCATCCATATGGCTTTTCCATGACTGGAAAAACCATAGCCTTGACTAAATGGACCTTTGTTGACAAAGCAATATGATGCCATCTAACCATCTCATCCTCTCTCATTCCCTTCTCCTCCTGCCCTCAATCTTTCCCAGCATCAGGGGCTTTTCAAATGAGTCAACTCTTCACATCAGGTGGCCAAAGTATTGGAGTTTCAGCTTCAACATCAGTCCTTCCAATGAACACCCAGGACTGATCTCCTTTAGGATGGACTGGTTGGATCTCCTTGCAGTCCAAGGGACTCCAAACCACAGTTCAAAAGCATCAATTCTTCAGCACTCAGCCTTCTTTATAGTCCAACTCTCACAACCATCCATATGGCTTTTCCATGACTGGAAAAACCATAGCCTTGACTAAATGGACCTTTGTTGACAAAGCAATGTCTCTGCTTTTTAATATGCTGTCACAAATGTAGAGAAAACATAAATATGTTAAGGAAAAACATGAAAGATATTACAATGAGCCAAACTGATCTTCTCAATATAAACAATACAGCGTCAGAGATTAAACATACCTGAAAGAAACTGCAACCCAAAGTAATGGGACAAATAATACCTTTATATGGAATCAGCTTCCATCATTATCCACATTAACTCCATTTCCTCATAATGTGCCCATTAGTAGTATCCACTCTATTGAGTGTTTTAATGATTAAGTGAGCTAAGAAATGTAACTCAAAGCAACTCCTCCCATCTAAAAATAACTCTTTAATATTTAGCTACTAATAATAGTGTAGGGGAGCCCAATTTGCCACCTCAAAGTGTTTCTCTCTGGCATGAGGATTAATTTAGAGTGATTATTTTTAAAAACAGAAGACTCAGGAAATTTTTCTTGTTACCTCCCCCTTCACTGCCTAAAAGAATTTAAGGAGTCTCTTCTAGGAGTAGAGCTATCATCAGAGAGCTATGAAAAATACGTACTAGATGTGGTTGGGAGAAAAACTTGGCAAGGTCCACTCTGTCCCATTGTCTCTACATAGCATAGTGAACATTTGTTTACCAAACATTTGCTTTTCCATCAGCATGTGAATTACCTTCCTCACCTTTAAAGTCTTAAACCACTACCCCAGCGTTTTTTGTCTTTAGCTGAAGATGGTCTTTAAGGTGAGGGCTTTGGCCATGTTGGCAAGGGCAAGTTTCTCAGGTTTCCTGGGTCTTTCCCATGTATACATATTATTAAACCTATTTTTTCCCTGTTAATCTGTCTCAGGTCAATTTAATTCTTCATCCATCTATAAGAACCTAGAAAGGTAGAGGAAAATTTCTTCCTCCTGACAACATAATATATCTTATTTACATATTTCACCCAGTTGCTTTGCTGTGTTCCAACTCTCTTGATTTCTTAGCTACTATCTGCCTACTTAGACCAACCAATTACCTATCATCATTCTCACCAACACCTCCAGCTTGATTGAACTTCCTTTTGTCATTTGCAGCTAGATATGATAATAATGTTTATCCTTCCCAAAAGCCAGTCTAGTTTCTGCTTTTTTTCCTACTTGGTTTAGTCTGTCCTGCTGTTTATCAAATTCACTGTTCTCTCTCTGACAACAGGGAACCTTAAAAGTCATCCAGTTCAATCACTAAAATTCCCATTGTGATAGGTATTATAAAGAACTTATTTTTCTAAATTTAGAAGTTTATTTCAGGCAAGATATATACACAAGTCAGTTTTGTGGTTGTTTTCTTTTTTACTGATTAATGAGTTTGACTAAACCCTGAAATAGAAACCGGTCTATTTTAGTTTGTTATTTAACATTCATATTATATTACATATCAACAATATGTAAAAGAATAGTGTATTATATAATTTAACTTTGCATGGTATTAAGTATCCAACTTCTACCTTGGATTTATAAATGCAAACTCTGTTAATAAAGAATAATGAGTTACTTACTCATTATTACTTACTCATAAGCTGTATACTTACAGCTATACTTTTTGAGCTAAAATTTTATGTGTCCAGAAAGATTTTTATATGCTATCTCATTTCATAATCACCACAACTCTGCATGTTACTTACTATTGATATCTCTTTTATAGATGAGAAAATTAAGGTTGAGAAAAGTTAAGTGACATGAAATTCACATATTCAGGAAGCTGGTGACCCTGGATTCCAATCTGTATCTTTCTGATGCAAAAACCTGAGTTCTTAACACTCTGCTATATGGGACAAAAATGAGGTAAATACCTTGAACAGAACTAGTACTTTTATCCCATTTTGAAAAATATGTTACTAAAGCACAAAATAGAAATCTGTAAGATTAAGGTTGAGAGAGTTCTAGAAATCTAAGATAGAAATAAATCCTGGAGAGAGAGGACAACTAAACTGTACCTTGAATCATCCATGAAGTCAAAACAAGTATGAGGGCTAACTGTAGTTAGAAATCAATTTTCTTTCTAGTTTTTCATAGTTTATCTTTGCCCATACTTTGAAGTATCCTAATCTGCTTTCCTACTGTGACTTATTTCTGGTAACGTACAGTTGCAATAACAGCATCCTCGCACCTAGTGGGCTGTGTAGCTGTGCATGCTGGGAATAGTAAGGATCATGAGGAACTCTGGAGGTAGAACACAAGCCATCATCACTACAAAACGAAGACATCAGCTCTGCTGATAGTGGGAACTAACCAAAGGCAGTAACATCAAAACCACAGGAGCGCCTTCACATGTAAAAGCAAACTCAGTCAGTAGCAGACTAGCAGTGTACTTTGATGAGAAATACTATGTTTTATTAAAGCAGCTTCTTCTGTTTGTTAAAATGTATGCCTTCAACCATAAAATACACATTCATTTGTTTAGCCTATAAACATGTACTTAGTATCTGCTGCTGCTGCTGCTAAGTCGCTTCAATTGTGTCCAACTCTGAGTGACCCCATAGACAGCAGCCCACCAGGCTCCCCTGTCCCTGGGATTCTCCAGGAAAGAACACTGGAGTGAGGTGCCATTGCCTTCTCCACTTAGTATCTAGATAGGTACTATACTTTGTACAAGGATGCCTAGAAAGACATAGATAAAAGTCTCAGATCTTTAAGTCTTTAGAGTCTAGTATAAAGATCAAAAGTGTAAATGATCATTACATTTACAACTATACTTTTTGAGCTAAAATTTTATGTGCCAAGAAAGATTTTTATATGCTACTTCATTTCATAATCACAACTCTACATGCAAAACACTACCAGGAATATACCTACATTTAAACAAAATGGGGTGTATTATTTACCGCAGCAAGGGAGATCTCAACCTCACACCATGTGTAACAAAGGGGAGTCTTAAGGATGTTAGGGAGACTCGATATAGGATGTTAGCCATGTCATTGGGGTAAGACTCAAGAAATCAGGTGATTGTTCTGGATTGTATGCTGCCAAAATAGGGAGCAATTCTATGGTTGGTTATCTTAATACTCTGAGAGCAGAGAGGAATGGAATGAGGTTCAACCTATCATTAGTTAAGAAGCAGCAGCAAGTCACAGTAGCTGAGAAAGAGAGAGATGTGGCCATTTTTGTGGTTAACGTGGTGGTGTTTTTGTTTGTGCTTAGATGTGCTAATGGAGGGTTCTTGTTTTTGTTTCAACCCATTAAGTGGATTCACCACAAAATAACCTCAAACGATCTTGGTGTTCTGTGCAAAAGTTATGTTCAGCAGGAAAACACCATGGCCTGCTGGGGGATAAGGCTGCTTTTTTCTTTCTCATTACTAACTTACACTATGCCTCAATAAGTGCTAAACTTGAGAAGAATGTACAGATGTGGGAGTTTAAGAGACTGATAAATTCTGCTTGCAAATGGATGTTCTTGAGAAAAGTGGTTAATGTGAACAGTGTCTTGAAGGATGCACAGGAATTTGCTTGGTAAAAGAGAGGTCAAAGGTCATTTCCAAGCAGAAGCAAAATGTGCAGGCAGATGTGGGCACACACGACATGATGGGGAACTCTGAGTACTGCAGTATGCTAGAATGAACTGAGTTGGTGAAACTGAGGTTGTCAGATGGCAGCAGTCAAGTCATGAAGAAACCTGGACTTGATGCAGCTGGTGCTATGGTTCCATCAAAAATTATTTGAGTCAGAGAATACCATAATCAGATCTGAGCTTCAAAAGGGAGATTTGGGCAGCCATAAGAAGAACAAACTAGTCTGAGGAAACAAAAGGACAGAGACCAATTAGAAGATCAGTTTAAGCAAGAAATGATGACTGCGTAAACTGAATCAGTAGCAATGAGAATGGAAGACACAAGGGACACAAGATACATGTCCAGTATAGAACGACCAGATTCAGAGACTGTATCCTCCACTAAAATATGGAGGATGCGTAGGCAAGGAGTCGGGTATAACTACCCACACTGTACACCTAACACTAGTACAATGCCTGGCATGTGGTAGTTCCTCAGTGAATGTTAGCTGAGTGAATAAACAAATTGTGAGAAATGGGTTAGGGAAGATTTCAATGAAGGAGAAGCAGATACTTCTAGGTCATAGTGTTGGGTAAATGGTGATTTAATAAACTGAGCTAAAGGAGCATATTTTTGGAGGAAGAAATTAGTTTGATTTTGGACAAACACACAAAGCAAAATAGTTACTGTTGGCTTTATAAAAATTCTTCAAGGAGTATTTTTAAAATGAAAATAACCTGAAGTGTGTTGATTAGCCAAATAAGAACCCAGAGTTCCAAAAGTATTATTTTATGTTAAAAGAAGTTAATAAGTTCCTTCCTTGCTGAGAAATATCTTGCAGTAGATAAAAGCTCCAGACTTATTTATTATATTTGGTTACTAAAGAGTCAGAACTGAAAAGTAATGGAAAATACAACTGGCATATGAATGAAACTTTTTTCTTATCTTTACAATAGATTTTTTTCAGCTTTATTAAGGTTTAATTGGCATACAATAAATTGCACAAATTTAAAACCTACAATTTGATGTGTTTCAAGATATTTATACATCTGGAAAATTGTTACCACAAATAAGATGAGTATACCCATCTCCTCCAAAAGTTTCTTTGGTTCCTTTGAAATCCCTCCATCCCCCACTTCATCACCCCATCCACCCATCCCCCCAAACCCAGTCCCCAGGCAACCACTGATTTACTTTCTCTATATATAGCAACTTTTAGAATTCAGTGCAGCTTTTAGAATTTTATGTAAATGAAATCCTACAGTATGTCTTCTTCCATGTCTTACTTCTTTGACATTTACCCATGTTGCAGGTATCAAAACCACTTATTTTTATTGCTGTGCAGTATTTCATTGTGTGATATACACTCAATTTATAGATTCTCTTGTTGATGGACACAGGTTGTGTGATGGTTTTAAAATGTCCACAAATTGTTTGACACTGCTGTTTTCAAGACATAGAGCCTAATTTACTCTCCTTTCCAACGTGAACTGAATTTAGTGACTCATTTCTGTTTAATAGAACAAAGCATAAGTGATGGCCTATAGCTTTTGAAACTGGGTTTTATAAGAATTTTGGACTTCCACCTTCCCCTCTCTTGGATCACCTGCTCTGGGGGAAGCCAGCTGCCATGCTGTGAAGCAACTCAAGCAGCCCTATGGAGAAACCTATGTAATGAGAAACTGTAGTCTCCTGACAGCAGCCATCAGTAAGCCATGTTGGAAGCTAATCCAATTTTAGCCCAGACTTCAGACGACTGTAACCCCCTTGACACTTTGACTGCAACCTCATGGGTGACCCAGAACCAGAACTACCTGGTGGAGCTGCTCCCAAATTCCTGATCCACAGAAACTGTGAGACAATGAATGTTTGTTGTTTGAAGTCACTAAAATTATGGGTACTCTGTTACATAGCAACAGGAAACTAATATAAGTTGTTTCAGCCTTGGGGCTATTGCAAGTAAAGCTTCTATGAATACTTGTGCAGAAGCGTTTGCGTGTGTATATACATACATATGTGCGCTTGTGCTGTCGTGTGTGACTCTTTGTGACCCCATAAACTATAGCCCTTCTGGCTCCTCTGTCCACGGGATTATCTGGGCAAGAGTACTGAAGTTAGTTGCCATTTTCCTCCTCCAGATATATATATATTTTTTCATTTCTTTTGTTTTACTATAAATTTCACCACAATTGTTAATTTGTATTGTGTTCCATTCAAGTGTCAAGTTGAGACAACAAGGTTATAAGCTCCAAGTATTTATTTTATATTCTACACCATGCTCAGACCCATGCTAATTGGCTAGTAAATGATCAATATTTTGAACTGAGATAAATTGAGAACACTAATAACTACTCAAATGACTTTCAGTAAGCACCTGAGAGAAAAAGGGAGAAGGTGATTCAATGTTGTTGGTAGACATACTGACTGACCTCCCTTATTTTCACCTTGTGAAAAAATGAATTGATTTGCTTTAGGTCCAGGAAAAGGAGGCATGTGGAGCCCGTAAAAAAATTTCAGTCCCAGGTGATGTGACTTCTAGTTTGAATGATACACATTAAATGAGGAGAATGAATCTAACTTCATCCTGGTGAAAATCTGAGGTGATAACCTTTCTGAAAATAGAAATAAAATGTACTTTATTACTTTGCCAGAGAGTTTCCTTTCTCTTTCAACTGCTTTTCAACCAGTCTAAGCTGTGCTTAAGGAAACTTACCATGGCATTGAGAACTTAGGTAAGATTTATCTTCCAGCTCTCAGATACAGCAGGAGAGAGCACCTATGTGGAATGCCTTTGTAATGCTCAATAAGTTTCTAAAAGTTGAGTTCCTTTATATGGCATGGAAGACACTGAAATTTTTTAAAGGGTGGAAATGTAAGATTTGAAATAGCCAACTGTCAAAAAAAAAAAGTATAGGGGCTGCTACCAAATTTAACCACGATGTACTGAATGACTCTGTTACTAGGAAGTGGGATTCACTCCATTGCAATTCTTGAGAGCTAGTAATAATGGGAACTTACAAAAAATATTCATGAGATTTTCTGTTTTGCATTTTCTTGTCCTAATCTTGCTTCCATTCTGCCAAAAATTCGCCTAGGGGAGATTTAGAATTGTTAAAACAGAAATGGAAAGAGGAAAAAATAGTGTTACTATTCAGTTTTTGACACCAAAAATTCAGCAAGTTTTTTTTAGCACCAACAGTCTCTACACTGCTTTATTTCCTTTAGAAAGCCAAGACTGATAATCCTAGTCATGGTGTTTTGTATAATGGAGTTGCCATCAACACAAGGAGAGGAAGACAGAGCAAACAAGCCCATTCTAGGCCTGGCTCATCAGAAGTACTGTAGACAGTAGGAAGAGGTAGAGGGAGCGAGAGAAGCATCAAGCCTGACACCCTCCCTGCCTCACAGACTCCTAGGTTAGAAGAAGAGGACTTTATTAATCACAGCAATAGCATTAACCAAAATGCCAGTGTTTGCATAAACACCTCAAGCCTGAATGCCCAGAGTGACAGGATGGCCTCCTCGCTCCAGCCATGTAGTTGACTGCACTGCCCAGCTTAGGAAACCTGAATCCTCTATAATGGACAGTGAACCTGTCTGGCCTCCACCCAGGAGATAAACATTGTCTTACTATCCCAGATGTACAGAGATGTATAAAAACATGGAACCCACAGTGGACTGTGGACCAATAATCAGTACCCGACTAAAAAACAAACCTTCAAGACAGGCACATTTCATTCACTTTCCAGAGAATTAAAATCAGGGTCAAAGAAGCGAAGGAATTCACACTAGGCCCCACAGTGGTACAGTTGGAATTTATACCTAAACCTGACTCCTTCCATGCCTTCTCCCCATCAAACCCACTCCCAAGACCCATGCCTGTTTATTGTCAATTTTATGGCAAGCCAAAAATCATGATTGAATTCTTCCAGAGGAAAATTTCTATCGGCTTACCAAGTTCAACAAACATTATTTCCTGAAAGATACCTCAGAAGAACTAAACCAAAACTTTATAAATGAATTTAGTATGCCTTTCCTAAGTGAGATGTCTTTACAGTAGGACCCCAAATTATATGTGTCATCAAAAGGCAGAGGGAAAAGAAAGAACCGTTGTCCAAAGTGAAGGAATATCCTAGGAATCCAAATGGATCATTTGTCTTTTCACAAAATCAAATTGCCACAAACCTGTGAAGAGTAGAAAAACCTATCCTGGAAGGATGGAAAAGGAGAGAGAGCATTTTGCTTTAACCTGGGCAGATTTTGTAAACCTGTTTCTAAGATGGCTGCCATCAATTTCTTCCCTCCCTGTATATGTATTTCACTGCTCTCAAGAGAAGTAGCGTCTATTTCTCTTTTTCTACCCTCCCCCTTGAATCTGAGCTGAACTTACTGAATTCTTTTATAGAAAAATGCAACAGGGATCGCCCTGGTTTCCAGTGGCTAAGAATCTGGACTCCCAAAGCAGGGGGATGAAGTTTAATCCCAGGTCAGGGAACTAGATCCCAAATGCTTCCCCTAAGACCTGACACAGCCAAAAAATAAATAATTGTGTATGTATGGCTGAGTCCCTTTGCTATTCACTTGAAATTTTACAACATTGTGAATCGGCTATACCCCAATACAAAATAAGAAGTTTTAAAAAATAAATATAAAAAAAGAAAAATGCCGCAAAAGTGACATTCCAGTACTTCTAAGACTAGGTCATAATACGTTTTACAGCTTCTGTTCAGGTCTCTTGAAATACCTGCTCTGGGGAAAATGTAAAAAGTCTGGCTACACCAAGATTCTCATGCCGTAAGGAAGCACAAACTGGCCTCATGTAGAGACAGATGTCCAGCCATCCACCCACTTCCAGCCATAGCAGCCCATGAAGTGTTAGTTGCTCAGTTGTGTCTGACTCTTTGCAACCTCATTGACTGGGGCTTGCCAGGCTCTTCTGTCCATGGGATTCTCCAGACAAGAATACTGGAGTGGGTTGCCATTTTCTTCTCCATACCAGCCCATACACCAGTCATATAAGCTAAGGAACCATTGTTTACATTGTGAGTTGGAAGTTTAAAGGGGCAATTAAAACTTAAAAATGAATATTTTGCAAAGTTAATAGGATTATAGGGTTACATTTCCAATAATATTTGAAGTCTCTGAAGTTGGTAAACTCATCATTCTAGGGTAGTACATCTCAACTAAGGGCAATTTTGCCCTCCAGAGGACATTTGGCCATGTCTAGAGATATGTTTAACTGTCACAACTGGGCTTAGGGGTGCTATTGGCTTCTAGTGGGTAGAGGCTAGGGATGGTACTAAACATCTTAAGATGCACAGGACCAGTCCCCTGTAACAGAATTTTCGAGCCCAAATTGTCAATAGTCCCAGAGCTCAAGAACTGTGTTCTAAGATATCACAGGCGATTACAATTGAAAAAGGGGTTGGCAACACATTTCTCAAGCAAGTATAACTTCTTACCTTTGAAGAGAAATGTTTCTTGTCCAAAATAAATGTTTAAACGTTTATGTCGATTGGAGCGGGTGGGTTTGAGTCTGATTCATTAAGATACATTTTTCATGTATTTATTTGGCATTTGATATGCAATAGGCAATGCCTTCGGCACTGGGGGTTTCAAAGTAAGTTTACTGCCTTCTCTGAGATACTATCTAAGTTGGAGATGGACTGGTCAACAATCACATTACCATAGGATAATTGTAGGACTAGATACTGGAAAAGAGGACAAGGAACACCGCAGTCAGCAAAGAATTTAAAATTCAGTTTCAGGAGAGAATTTAAAAGAGAAGAGCTCTGGGATGAAACTGTATGGCTAAGCAGAAATATGTGAGACTGGATGCTGGAGAGTAACAGACTTCATAGCAGAGACACCATGAAAAAGCATAGTTGGTGTACAAATCTAATTAGTTTTGGAAAATAAATTGTGATATCCTTTAATAGTATATGGAGCAATTAGGACTTAAATCATATCTAAAGTCATTACAGGCTTCTGAAATTTGTTTGGGATAAGTATGGCTGACAATATATATCTCCAAGGAGAAAATTAAGGAAAAGAAGTTCAGAATCGAACTTTCTTCATGGTCTAGAGAAATAAAAAGCATGAAAACAATTTTGGATATGGCTAAGAAGAGATTTAAAGCATTGCATTAAAAAGCTTTAAATCTTTTTAAGGACCCCAAACCAGCATTAAATGTAAGGGTAAAGAATAACGGAGCATTGCAACCAGCATGTAGGAAGCATTAGATGTAAAAGCACAGGTTTAACTCTGGAAAATAAGTTTGCCTTTGTTGTTGTTAAATTCTTTTTCAAGTTGGAACAATCATTTTTAAAATTCCACTTAGAACCCAGGGGATCTTTATGATAAACAACCTAAAGTCTCTTATGCTATCACATGCCTTCAATTTTCTCACATTTTCCCTTTAGAGACACAAAAACAACCCTGTGGACTTCAGAATATCTTAAGGACTTTAGTCATACAATATTCAATTTGAAGTGGTATCACTAGTACATTTTTATGATTCAAAAATCATATGGTATGACATTTTTAAATAGGCCCAAAGACTATCATCACATTTTTATAACATTTGCTGCAATGATGTATTCTAACACCCAATAAAATGTATTTGATTTCAAAAGACACATTTCCCTTGGCAAAATACCTGTCTCAAAGTGGAACAAAGCTTCTTTCTTCATAGCATATTCTGAAAGCATGGAATATCACTGAAGTGGTATATGATAAAGGGTTGTGGACTAACACAAAACCATCACCAGAAACCCGCTGCACCAAGCTGGCCTGGTTATGCTTAACTAGTAGGACCCAGGATCTCTCCCTAGGCACCAAGAAACCCTGTTTTTGAAAAATCAGTTGTTATATAATGATTTCAAAGAAGGTAAGTGGGACTTATGCAAATAAAACTAGTACATGACTGTCCCAAATACAAAGTACATGATGTGAGGATCTCTGCAGAGAGCAGAAACCAGATCATGCTCCAAAGAGTCCATCTAGATTCCTCAAAAATGTTTCTCAAAGTGTGGTTCTCAGACCACTTGCACCCATAAAATCTGGGTGCAAGTCTTTATTAAAAGTTTCTTTTGTGCTGTCTCAGACCTAGTGGATAGATACCTTTAAGTTGATTCTTAGGCATGCTACAGTTTAAGACCCATATCTTAATGTCAAAAGTCCAGCAAAAAGTTGCATAAGAAAGTTACTTATTTTGCATTGAATTCACTCAATATATATAAAATAATACTGAAAAAATGAATATTTGCTTCTGTAACTAACTAACGGTATTAAAACCCTGCAGCGCACTGCTCCCACCCTCCCCACCCCCACCTTGTACGAAGGCCCTTTGTGTCCCCTGCCTCTCGTTTGTAGAAAAGCTGAAGTCTCCCAGGCCTCCTGAGTCACAAAAGAGTAGACTCAAGCAATTAATAATTAGGACAATAGAGTCACAGACCTAATGTCTGATGCACATTTCTGAGTTGTTTTACAGATATTACAACTGCCGCTAGAGGGAGAAAAATAACCGCATGATGACCAGCCTGCAGCCATGACATCAGCTGCTCCATCTTGAGCTGTACTGAATCTACAGCTAGAACAGTTCAAGAACTGGGTTTTACAGAATGAGATTTAACACTACTGCCCGTAATAATTTCTGTCTTTGTTGAGCATCAAAATAACTCTAAGTTATTCTGCTTATATATGTAAACAGGCAACTAAAACTGCCAGCAAAGAGATGCTACAGACCCATATCACAGCAGCTTCCAGTCTAAGAGTATGGCGCCATATGTCAGCATGAAGAAATTATGGAAGATGAATCTTTGTCCATAGCCCCATAGTATGGAATGGTGTTGACATGTGGGGATTTGTAAGCAGTGTGCGTGCGCGTGCTCAGTTGTGTTTGCAACCCCATGGACTGTAGCCTGACAGACTGCTCTGTCCATGGGATTTTCCAAGCAAGAATACTGGAGGAGTGGGTTCCCATTTCCTACTGCAGAGGATCTTCCCAACCCAGGGATCGAACCTGAGTCTCTTATGTCTCTTGCAGATTCACCACTAGCGCCACCTGGGAAGCCCCTTGTAAGCAGCATTTAGCAGCAAAGAGCTCTTTATGGGAAAGAGTTCTCTGCAGGAGAACCATTTGTTTTGTGACTTTAGCAAAGCTGTGTTATAACTAACCTTCAGCTTAGTTACAGGCACCCCCATGTTTCACTCATCTCTGACCCAAGCACATCTTCCAAATCTTTCGATCATACAATACCTTGCCTGACTTTTCATTGATCAAAGAAGTAGAAATGAAGAATAAGTAATTAACAGATAATCAGATCTCTTCCCTAGCTTCCCCTTCAGTTACCTCACGAATTGTGTGAACAAGATAGCAGCTAAAGAAACATCGTAAGAGACTGGCACGCTTGCATGCGGTAAAAGGTGGCGGGGACTCTGATCGCTTATTGCAACGATTAACTGAGATTGCTTCTCTTTTCTCTTTAAAGCCTTTCATGACTGAGCAGATTATCTGGAGTTCATTTTGAGGAACAGGGCATTCCTCCTTCTCTGGAACACCTTCTTTCCAGACTGCTGCCTTTATGATTAAGAGCAGTGTTTTCCGTTTTCACTAGCACTTGGTCTCAGATATTGATTTTCGAGCAACAAGCAGCCAGACCTCAGTTTGGTAATAATATTGAGTGTTATTAGCTATGTTTACCTGATGGAACGTCAACATTTGGCAGAGGGAAACAACTGCTGACTCTTTGCTTGAGAAATGAAATATTTCATTGTAACGTTTGGCAAAGCCAGGAGCCATCATGGTGGGTTTTAATACTATTTCCTCAGTTTCCTTTAGAAGAGTTTGGTGGGGGTGTGTTTCTCTGGACAGAGAAATCTGATTCACAAATATAGTTCCTCTGGAAAACATTTTTTTCCTTTTAAAGTAGGAATGTGTCCTGACCCAGGAAAGGATTCTTGATTTAACTTGAGATCCAAAACAACCTGGGGTCACATCATTAAAAAGAGTAAAGTATGATATACTGACAGGATATTTTTCCAGACATGTGAGGTATCATATAAAAACACCAATCTAAAAAGTCATGCTCCCCTATAGGTCTTTTCATCACGCCCCATGACTCCTAGCAAGATGTTATTAATTCCTTGGGCAGCAGGGGTGTGTAATGAAAGGAATTTATATATTCATAACTGAATAAACGAAGTAGATTTCTCTTCCCTCCCAAACTGATGTGGATTCCCAGAAGTGCTGATGCGTTGGTTAGCCAAAAATCTCTGGCTTCATGGATATACATAAGCTCGAACAGATTGCACTTACTGCCAATTTGGGGTCACGAGAAAAATGAGTGAGCAGAGGAAACTGCAATGAGAAAAAGCCCCAAGAGAGCAGACATGAGATAGAGACAGAGAAGAGGCCGCAAAGCCTCTGGAAGACTTAGGTTGCTTTTCTAGCACTAGTTGACATGAGACCCAGCTGAACGCCGGTAGGTTTTCTTGTATTCCATGAGATCTCTGAGAGCCCCATTCCCCTTTTGTTCCTTTGATGTGAGCTACTTATTGGGCCTCTGTTCTTACAACCTGGAAAAGAAAAATAGGGTCCCTTACAGAATATGATGAATAATTGTGTTACAAACTATGTACAATGGAATCTGCCACTTTACTCTGTTTCATAAATAGCCTGGCCTCTCTGACCTATCTCCTGGGCCTTTTATCCACATTTTGTTGCTTTTCTTGTGGATAAGAATTACACAGAGAAGAAGGTATTTGAACTCAGATCACACTGTTTTAACTTGAGCAAATATTGTCTTTAATCAGTTGAACTCCCTTTAAGGAATGGAAACTAACATTTAAGTACAATTGCATGTGCAAAGATCTTTACATCATTAGTTCATTAGTCCTCATGACTTTGTAAGGTTCAGACTCAGGGAGGTCCATTGGCTTGTTCAATGATCCAAGTTAGAAAATGTTAATGTTTACATGTAATCTATGTCTCTATTTCTTAATTCAAAACTTTTTCAACAAGACGAGTGACTCACAAAATATAGTATGTTGATTAAATATATGCTATCCAAGATTATTTTAAATATATGATGAAGAAATATTTTATAAAGTTATACATTAAATATATTAGAAAAATAATTATAATCAGATCTTAGTGAATATATATATGTATATAGTAAATAATAGTACAGATGGCATGTAGATATGACAAAAATCTTAAAGAGATAACTGAAATTTAAAACTTTCATCCAGTTCATATCAAGTTCCTGTGAAGTTATAAACATCTTGAAAATCTGTTCAAAAGTGATCCAGTGGCCATATTAAATTCAGATTTGGATGTAAACTAAATATGTTTGGAAAGAAGTCTGTCTCCATATTGTGTTGAAATGGTTCATGTATAAAAAGCATTGTTGCATTTATTTTCTAAATTTCATGAGTGTCATTGCTATTGAAGATATTAAAATATAATAATACAATATTTCTCTGCATCTAATACATGTGCATTAAAATTTTTGAGTAATAATATAAGCAAACACTATAAACTGTTCTAAAGTTTTAGCAGATATTAAAAAGACTTAAACATACACTCAACAACTTTGAACATTTTGAGAATGGTTTCCAGGTAAATGATAAGACAGGGTAATGTTATAATGAAGGTAAGGGACTCAACTTCTAAAGAAATATAATAATCCTCATACTCAAATGATGAAATGGATCTGAGAAACTAAAATGACCAAGAAATCAAAATGGTTAGTTACCAAACACTCTGAACACAAACCACAGGAACATTCTCAGCCAAACAGAATATCCTTCTCATATTAAATCTGAATATCCTTCAGACTGAAATGTGCCATTAAGGGGATTTCTGACACCGAATCCTTACAGATGCATGGGAGCCAGAGTATAGAGGCATAGGACCTGATTAAGAAGCAGTCCTGATTCTATTCTCCTAGTTCCATCCTCTATTGAGAGTCTTTGGGTAAGGCTTTCATCATCCGAAGTCTCCAGTTCATTGTATCAGAAGCCATGAATAAAAATATCTACATGCTTAGGTCAAAAGATTATTGTTAAGGTCCATTTTACATTGTGATGTGCTACCTGCTAAGCAATGTTATGCTTAGAAAAATAGTTTAAAAGAAGGCTTACATTTTCTTCCTTATAATGAGCTTTACTTGCCTTACCTTCTCCTATTGGTGTATTTCTTTTAAGAAGGGCAAGTATTCTGGAACACAGAATAGCATTCAAAATTTGAAAGTTGGGAGAGAGTAGCATTGAAACTTATACATTACCATATGTAAAGTAGGCAAAAGCTTTTGACTGTGTGGATCATAACAAACTGTGGAACATTGTTCAAGTGATGGGATTACCACACCACCTTACATGTCTCCTAAAGCTGAGCGCCAAGGAATTGATGCTTTTGAACTGTGGTGTTGGAGAAGACTCTTGACAGTCCCTTGGACTGCAAGGAGATCCAACCAGTCCATCCTAAAGGAAATTAGTCCTGAATATTCATTGGAAGGACTGGTGCTGAAGCTGAAACTCCAGTACTTTGGCCACCTGATGCGAAGAACTGACTCAATGGAAAAGCCCCTGATGCTGGGAAAGATTGAAGGCAGGAGGAGAAAGTGACAATAGAGGGTGAGATGGCTGGATGGCATCACCAACTCGATGGACATGAGTTTGAGTAACTCCGGGAGTTGGTGATAGACGGGGAAGTCTGGCATGCTGCAGTCCATGGGGTCACAAAGAGTAGGACACGAATGAGTGACTGAACTGAACTGAGAAACCTGTATACAGGTCAAAAAGCAACAGAACCAGACATGGAACAGAGGACTGGTTCAAAATTGGGAGAGGAGTAAGACAAGGCTGTATATTGTCACTCTGTTGATTTAACTTATATGCAGAGTACCTCATATGAAAGGCCAGACTGGATGAATTACAAGCTGGAATCAAGATGGCCAGGAAAAATACCAACAAACTCAGCTATGCAGATGATACCATTCTAGTGGCAGAAAGCAAAGAGGAACTAAAGAGCCTCTTGATGAGAGTGAAAGAGGAGAGTGAAAAAGCCGGTTTAAAACTCAACATTTGAAAAACTAAGATCATGGCATCTGGTCCCATCATGTCATGGAAAAGCAGAAGAGGAGAAAGTAGAAACAGAGATTTTAGTTACTTGGTTTCCAAAATCACCACTGCGGTGACTGCAGCCATGTAATTAAAAGATGGTTGCTCCTTGGAAAGAAAACTATGACAAACCTAGACAGCGCATTGAAAAGCAAAGACATCACTTTACTGACGGAGGTCCATGTAGTCAAAGCTATGGTTTTTCCAGTAGTCATGTATGGATGTGAGAGTTGGACCATAAAGGAGGCTAAACACTGAGGAATTGATGATTTTGAATTGTGGTACTGTAAAAGACTTGAGAGTCCCTTGGACTGCAAGGAAATCAAAACAGTCAATCCTAAAGGAAATCAGTCCTGAATACTTATTGGAATGACTGATGCTGAAGCTCCAAAACTTTGGCCACCTGATGAGAAAAGCTGACTCATTAGAAAAGACCCTGTTGCTGGGAACGATTGAGGGCATGAGGAGAAGGGGACAACAGAGAATAAGATGGTTGGATGGCATCACCGATTCAATGAACATGAATTTGAGCAAACCCCAGGAGATACTGAAGGGCAAAGAAGCCTGGCATGCTGTAGTCCAGAGGTTGCAAACAGTTGTACACGACTTAGCAACTAAACAACAACGAAATAGCTAGCTAGTGGGAAGTTTGTAACAGCCTGATGGGGAGGGTTGCAGTGAGAGGCGGGGGGAGGTTCAAGAGGGAGGAAATATATGTATTATGGCTGATTCTCATTGTTGTATGGAAGAAGCCAACACAATATTGTAAAACAATTATTCTCCAATTAAAAATAAGTTTGTAAAAAATTTAAGGTTGGGGACACGTTTACAATGGGAGATAGGGAAATCCTATATTAAAGAAGAGATTGTTTTTTTCAAAGACCCATTACTGCAGATTAGGTGGTTTACTGGATGAGTTGGCCCAACTTAAAAAACTGCACTTGGAGCTCTAAGGAGGAATGTGATTATCTTTCACAACATAGGCTCCACTAGCCTGGTGAACTGTTTGAAGTAAGGAATTCATGCTGTGCATCGGGCTCAGGCCAGCCATCACTAGCTAGTTGAAAATGCTGCCTCTCCTTTCTTTTATTGACAACGTGGATCTTGCTGACGTTCTGAAAGTCTGTGTAATTGTTTTGTTTTCTAAGTCCTCATAGAGTATTTTTTCAAGGTACTATCATTCTAGAAGAAGCTTTAATCAACAGGCTTGCCAAGTGAGATGGATGCTCAGTTACATGTAAATATAAAAGGCCTTTTTTTTTCCTGTTTAATTACTTTAGAAATAGTTCTGTATGCCTTGATAAACTGACTTCACTTTTACCTAAGATAAACACTGCCCTTGAAAATCACTTGATACCTTTTGCCCTTGGTTAGATGTCAAATCTGATGAACATTTCTAAAAGCCATTTCTCTTTCAAATGACCTATGGAGGTTGCTTCCAGTACTGAGATTCTAAATTGCCTTTTATTTCTCGGTAATATTCTTCTGCTCCTCTATGTGGAAGAAAGGTTGCTTATTATACCCTCTAGTGGTGATTGTGACATTCTTAAAAATATTTTTATTGCATTCTTTGGCCTTTTCTTATAAACTCACTATATATTTGCTTTAATATATGTATATCATTCTTTGACTTTATACTGTAAATTGTACAGGATAAAAGAAATTTATCAGTCTATGCTGCTGCTGCTGCTAAGTCACTTCAGTCGTGTCTGGTTCTGTGCAGCCCCATAGACAGCAGCCCACTAGGCTCCCCCATCAAGATACAAAAACTGTAAATCATTTGCATTACACTTAGTGTTTATAAATACATCAAAAACAGGTTTATAGATTAATCCATTTTCCTCACATTTCATATACTCCAATTTTATTCCAATTTAAAAAATATGTATTATTCTTCTCTCCCATTTGGAATCCTGTCAGTAAGCAGTTATTCACACCACTGGAGGAAGTATATACAGACTTCTACATATCCCAAAATGTCATTATATTTTGGTTTAGAGTCCTTCTTTACTCATACTTAGTCATGAGTACATCTCATTTTCTAAGAATTCACATTTGAAATAAAATAAGGAAGCCACCCATGGAACTTCTGATTCTACAGGAACTAGGAATTTGTCACTCCTTCCTTTGTCACTCTGCCTTCTCCACCCCAAGAAGGACAAGGGAACATTTTTTAAATTGAGGAGAAATACACATTTTGAAAGAACATCTGCCGAGATTGTTGCTATGTCTCTGTCTATATTCTTCTCAGGTAAATATTTAATTAGGTATTTTCTTCTAAACTTCTTGCTTTCAAATTCCTAATCAGTTACAGTTTGTATATAGATGATGAGAATAAAGACAGTTAAGAAAAATAAAGAAGACAATCAGGCAGAACAGGTGGTTCTCAACAAAAACTTGAAATTAAGAGTTGTCTGCAACTGAGAGTAATCAAGAGATAACCAGAAATTAAAATGACTTTAATAAATAGATGAAAATGTCTTGTTTCTGGATAAAAAAGACTCAGTATTTTGAGATATCCATTTTCCCAGATTAATCCACATATTCATTGACAACCCCAGTAGAATGTTAATATACTTTGATCAAAGTACATTTTGACCAAAGTATTTATGTATGTTTCTAAAGTTTATTGAAAGAATATGCAAATGAAAATAGCAAAGAAGAGCAAAATTAAAATAAGGATACTAGAGGGAAGGACTAGATTTAATGTGTTTGAATATGATATGAAGCTGTAATAAAAAACAGCATGTTATGAGCCTGCTAAAAGAGACGTGTTTCAGAGGAACAGGAAAACAAACAGTGATATTTTAGTAAATGCTAATATTGACATTTTGAATTGGTGAACAAAAAAGGATTAAAACAACTGTTTGGAGAAAAATTACAAAATCTTCCTCCTTTTCTCTTCACATCAAAATATATTCCTGTTAGATCTATGAGTTAAATTTTGAAAGACAAAATACTAGAAATAAATAAGAATTAGTATTTTAGTAAGTCTTGGAGTTAGGAAGGCATTTATGAGCATGTGAAACCCAGAGACCATAAAGAAAAATATCTGTAAATATACTACTGCATATATTTTAAATGTTGGAATTATTCATAAAAATATTTCATAATTATGGTCAGAAGTCCAAAACTGGAGAAACATTCATGTTTGTGAAGACAAAGTGCTAATTTTCTAATTTACAAAGAGCTCTCTTTTGTCACTAAGAGAAAGAAAACCCAATAGAAAAATTGGCAAAGTATGTAAATCAGAAAACCACAGATGAACAAATATAAATGAACAGAAAACAATGAAAAATTTTGCACCACCTCACTAATGGGTACAGAAACACAAATCTAAATAAGCTTAAAAATCTCACCTGATCAACTTGGAAAAGATGAAAAGAGTTGGTAGTACAGAATTTTTAACGTAGTGAATTTCAGCACTATAGGTAGGAATGTAAATTAATATAATATTTTGGGGGGTAAAGTTGGCAATATTTATTAAAATGTCTCTAACTCAGTTATTTCACTTCTACAATTTTAGGACTTTATTCTACAGAAATACTTCACATGAATATTCAGAGATACATGTATAAAGCTGTCTTTATATTATTAAAATGACCCAAATACCACTGTGGAAGAAAGTATGGCATGTCTTCCTAAAGATAAAATATAAATAAACATAGTAACAATATAACATGGTAACTTCACATGGTCTAGCAATTCCACTTCTGGGCATATACCAAAAAAAAAAAAAAAAAAATGAAAGCAGGGACTCAGATACTTGTACACCCATGTTCAAGCATTATTCTCAATTGCCAAAGGTAAAACCAATCCAAGTGTCCATCTGTGAATGGATAAATAAAATATATTACAGTTTGACCCTGAACAACACAGATTTGAATTGCCTGGGTCCATTTATACATGAATTTTTTTCAGTAGTAAATACTGCGGTATTGCATGATCTGTGGTTGGTTAAATCTGTGGATGTGAAACGACAATACGGAGGAAACTTGGATATGGAGGCCCAAATATTAGTTACACATGGATTTCTGACTGCATAGAGTGTGGATACTTGGAATGATGTACAAAATGCATTGTGAAGTGAAATTAAGAAATGGAAGCAGAAATTGCATTATAGTTGTTTTCTATATTTCTTTTATAAAAATAATGTTACATCCAGTTAACCAAGGGTAAGTCTATCTAACCTATGTGATAGAAAAATCAAGTTTGTGATTGTCTTCTTGGAAATATGGAGTCAGATCTCACTCTTGTACCTATGAGTTGGGTTTCCTGTCTCTGCTGTCAATCATACTAGGAAGAGATTGATTCATCCAGGGGCAGAAAATGGGGACATAGTGAGCAAGAATTAATTAGACTGAGATAAGGAAAAGATTTTCCTCCTTTCTCTGGGCTTGAGAATTGTCAGACTAGCAGCCCTGCCCTGTGCTCTATCATATGGAGACAATTTGATGACAAGTTAGGAAGGTGTCTTCTCTGGTGCCTCAGAAGGTAAAGCATCTGCCTGCAATACAGGAGACCTGGGTTTGATCCCTGGGTTGGGAAGACCCCCTGGAGAAGGAAATGGCAACCCACTCCGGTACTCTTGCCTGGAGAATCCCATGGACAGAGAAGCCTGGTAGGCTACAGTCCATGGGGTCGCAAAGAGTCAGACACAGCTGAGCAACTTCATTCACTTCGCTTCACTTAGGAAGGTGGTTCAACCCACCGAGGACCCAAAGGAGGCTGGACATGAGTTGTAGCAGCAATTTATTTTTCATATCGGACTTCCCTTCCATGTGTCCCTGTCCTTCTGTAAGGTCAGCAGGCTGAAGAAAAATTACTGGAGAGGCTGTGTCCATGCTAGTGGACAGTGGTAACTGCCAAAGAGCTCCCATGTCCTGTGGAGTAAAGATGGTGAGTTTCATCTCCAGAGCAAAGAGGGGCAAGTTTAACAGGAAGAGAGGACCAGAAGGGAAGGAGACGTGTTCCTTAGCAGATGTTAGGTACCAAAAACCATTAGAAACATATGAGAAACAGTTTTTGCAGGGGATTCTTCTTCATCACTGAGAAGCTTGGGGAGAGGTCCCACCATCATGGTTTGCATTAGAATAATTTTAATCCAGATATTATCTTGAGTCTTTCTGACCTTTAAAGATGGTTCAACACCCAGCTTCGATGTCAAATCTGGTAGATTTCAAAACTTTCCCAAGGGTTCTGTGAATTCAAGGGGATAAGGCAGGAAAGAAGGGACTTAAACTCACGGCTCCTTCTAGTGTCGGCTCCCTCTAGTGTGGACTCCCTCTGCTGCTGCTGCTAAGTCGCTTCAGCCGTGTCTGATTCTGTGTGACCCCATAGCCAGCAGCCCACCAGGCTCCCCCGTCCCTGGGATTCTCCAGGCAAGAACACTGGAGTGGGTTGCCATTTCCTTCTCCAATGCATGAAAGTGAAAAGTGAAAGTGAAGTCACTCAGTCGTGTCCGACTCTTTGCAATCCCATGGACTGCAGCCTACCAGGCTCCTCCATCCATGAGATTTTCTAGGCAAGAGTACAGGAGTGGCTTGCCATTGGACTCCCTCTACCCAGCCTCAACATGGCTTTGACACTTAGCCCCAGGACCTATTCTCACAAGGAAAGCTGATTCACACCAAGCATTCTGTGGATCTAACAATCTTTACTGCACCACTGGGGGTCCTGGAAGAGGTGGCATCACCTTGCATAGAAATGACATGAAGCCCCATGAGAGGCCCCGGTCTCTGTGCTTCTTGGTACCTCAGCACCGTGGATTCTCTCAACTCCTCCTCGTACATTCTCACAGTCTCCTTTCTCCTCCCCCTCCTGTATTTCCCCCTGATTATTTCTTCTCCACACTTCCCTCTGCCAATGTTTAAATGAAAAAAGAACTCTCCTTGTCTCACACAGAGCAGTTCTTCCCTGTTCTCTGTGTATCACATCTTGGCCAATCACTTTAAGGGTTCACCTTTCCACTCAGTCATTAATTAAGGTCTTAGGCATATTTTCATGTGATTTTTGGCCATCTATATGTCTTCTCTGGAGAAATGTTTATTTAGCTCTTGTATCCATTTGTTGATTAAGTTGTTTGCTTTTTTGATATTGAGCGGCATGAGCTGTTTGTGTATATTAGAGATTAATCCCTTGTCAATTGCCTCATTTGCAAATATTTTTCCCATTCTGTGGGTTATACTTTTCTTTTGTTTATGATTTCCTTTGCCCTGTAAAAGCTTTTAAGTTTAATTAGGTCCCATTTGTTTATTTTTGCTTTTATTTTTGTTACTCTAGGAGGTGGATTTTAAAAATATCACTGCAATTAATGTCAAGGAGTATGCTGTCCATGTTTTTCTCTAATGACTTTATAGTATCAAGTCTTACATTTAGGCCTTTGATCCATTTTGAGTTTTATTTTTGTGTATGGTGTCAGAGAATGCTCAGATTTCATTCTGTTACATGTGGTTATCCAGTTTTTCCAGCACCACTTATTCAAAGTTAGTGTTAGTCGCTCAGTCACATCCAACTCTTTTTGACCCTGTGGACTGTATTACCTGCCAGGCTCCTCTGTCCGTGGAATTCTCCAGGCAAGAATACTGGAATACGTAGCCATTCCCTTCTCCAAAGGTCTTCCTGACCCAGGTATCAAACCCAGGCCTCGTTCATTGCAGGCAGATTCTTTACCATCTGAACCAAAGACTATTTTTTTCCATTGTATATTCTTACCTCCTTGTCATAGATTAATTGATGGTGAGTGTGTGGGTTTACTTCCAGGCTTTCTGTCCTGTTCTCGAATTTTCACACAAAAAAGGATATATTTCTTTCCTCTGGAACTTCGTAAATCTGCCTCTTGCCCTTGGGGAGCTCATAGTGCACAGAACGAAGGTATGAACCCCAGTGTGATACAGCTGGTTGGTACAGCTTGTTTCACTAGCAACCCAAAGAACTGAGATGTCTAATTGCATTATCTGTACTTGTTGAATTAATTTCATATGGCTGTGAAATATTTTCTGAGTGACAATAGACATACTTCCTGTCTCCCTAGAACCATAAGTTGCCAGAAGTTCTAGTTTTTATGGATCTCCCTAATAGGATCCTTCTAATAAAACTGGCGTTTGATTTTCTTTGTCATTCATGCTGCAACTTATTTTTTGTTAGGTTTTAATTGAAAACATCCACATATTTCCTCTGGAGCTATAATGCCAAGGAGCTGGCTATAGTAGTAAGCATACTTTCCTGCTCATCCTGATAAGAAAGCCAGGGAATTTTAATTCTACCTGTTTTCCCCCTTAGATTTAGAATGTAAATTCTTTCTACATATTTATGAAACAAGACAAGCTGATAGCAAGGGCAGTACTCAGTAATTGGAAAGTCAGTTACCTTTTATCTCTTGGTTAAAAAGAGGAAGTAGGTCAGTTCTTTGTTAATATTAGAAAATACTATTTAGGCTGATACATCATCATAGGATGATACAAATTACTAGGGGAAAGAAATTGTAGAGCTGATTTTCAAGCAAGAGGCAATAGCTAACTTATTCTTTTTCTTAAATATATTAAGAATGCAGTGACCAATTTTTCAGTAATCAAAGTCTGAATCTTTTTGTGTTCAAACTAATTATTTTATTTAGGTTTTTTTTGATACCTTACCAAAAAAACTAACAAAAACTAAACTAACTCAGCAAGCCATTTTCACTACTCAGATCAAGCACCTGCTAGAAGGGTTTGTTCAGATGCATTTGTTGCTATTCAGTTGTAAGTCATGTCCATGCATCTGAACATATTTCAGCCATATACCACAAGTATATGTGATGGAGAGAGAAATATAAATGTGAGAATAAAATATTTATGGCATGGAATTACTCATGCCCATTTGTTTATATAGCCTTCTGTGTGTGTTTCTATCACAGATGTGAAACTAAAATTCGAGTAGATCCCTCTGCATTTGGAGTCTTCTGATGAGGAAATTTAAATTGCCCATCTACTAATTTTCTTTTGCATTTGAGATAAATCATGAGGTATTTATAAATATCATTTCAAAGGCTAGGAGATGATATCTCTGTATCTGGCTTATTACTAAACCAAGAAGAAGTTTGTTTTAGAAGCAATATGATTCTCCAACAGCCTCCATGTTTGCATACATCAGAATTGATGGCAGTTTGGAAGCCAAGTACAAAAGCAAACATTTCTCAGGAAGAACTACAATTTGCTGCCATCCATTTCTATCAAACTCTGGGTGAAACATTACTGAAAACCTACTTCTCATCCTTGATCCTAAATGGCTTAGAAGGCTGGTGACCTCATCCTTTGATGTTTAAAAAAGAAGGAAACTATATTTCAACTAAAGAGGCTACAAAACATTAAAACTGCTCAAACTGGAAATTTCCACAACATCTGACAACACACCAAAAGCCACTGAGACAAACATGCTCTCAAGTGCGGTCCTGCTTCCAGTTTCCTGTGCTTTCTGCAAGTACTTCAGTTTTTCAATCTGCTTCTGGAGAATGCTGGCCACTGTTTCAGGGAAAATGCTTCCATGACTATTGCTCCATGCTGAATTCTTGCCCAGACTAGGGATATCCTAGACTAGCCTGTGGACAACTGCTGCAAGTGAAGTCAGGAATCTGATCCGCAGGAGCAGCTTTTAGGTCTGTCATTGTCCCAGAGTCCATGAGCTTTAAGACTGGGAATTAAAGCAAGAACACTAGAGGCTGAGTGCCTAACTCCTATCAGAAACTTCGAACCATCTTCAAAGATGCGAGAACTCAACTCTGAGTTGCGCATTTTCAGTAGTTCTTTGCTTGCTGTTTCCACAATTAATGAACACCCCTTTAGATTCTGCAGTTCTGTAAATCCATGGATGATATAACCTGAATCATGACTCTATTTAATTGGTAGTTAAGAAGAATGACTACAAATAGGGTAGACTCAGTAAAGTTGAGTCTCCCAAGGATATTTGTCAGTTATTGCTGATCCATTGGACTTCCATGGCCCTCAACCCTCAGTTCTTTATATTCCTGAAACATTTGAATCCTTTATGTGACATATTTTCAGAATAGATCAGCCAATTTAATTTGTAGTTACATTAGTTACATTGCAACTTGAACTTAGATTTTTCATGTTGCAGCTCTTGGTAGACTCCTCTGGAAGATGATCATAATAATAACTAGCATTCGGTGAGCTCTTCCTCTGTGGTAGCTCTTTTACAGACATCATCTGTCACAGAAATTCTGGGAGACAGGCACTAATATTAGCCCTACTATACCTAGATTGCATATTGAAAAGTAGAGACATTACTTTGCCAACAAAGATCCGTCTAGTCAAGGTATGGTTTTTCCTGTGGTCATGTATGGATGTGAGAGTTGGACTGTGAAGAAGGCTGAGCGCTGAAGAATTGATGCTTTTGAACTATGGTGTTGGAGAAGACTCTTGAGAGTCCCTTGGACTGCAAGGAGATCCAACCAGTCCACTCTGAAGGAGATCAACCCTGGGATTTCTTTGGAAGGAATGATGCTAAAGCTGAAACTCCAGTACTTTGGCCACCTCATGCGAAGAGTTGACTCATTGGAAAAGACTTTGATGCTGGGAGGGATTGGGGGCAGGAGGAGGGGACAACAGAGGATGAGATGGCTGGATGGCATCACCAACTTGATGGACACAAGTATGAGTGAACTCCGGGAGATGGTGATGGACAGGGAGGCCTGGCATGCTGTGATTCATGGGGGTTGCAAAGAGTCGGACACGACTGAGCGACTGAAATGAACTGACAGATGATTAAACAGAATCAGAGAGATTAAGTTCTATCCCAAGGTCACACAGTGGTTGAACTGAGACTTGAACCCAAGCAGTATAACTGCAGAAACTGTATCTCTGTAAAAGTCAAGTAAAGTGTAATCCCTTGACCAGAATGTCTGGGAAAAAAATTAAATGCTCCAAGTAGTAGGATGACTGAATAAGTTACGGTTTACCCATGCAATGAAATATCAGGTAATAATAAAACAAAATAATAGTTTTATGAATATGTAATGGTATGAGAAAATGCTAAAATGTAATATTAAATGAAAAAGTGCTGCACAGTAAAATCACAATTTTGTACTTAAGAAAAATAGATAATAGAATGCCAATGTTGATTATCTCTAGAAATTAGGTGAAAGGTGATTTTAGTTTTTTCTTTATGCTTCTCTGTATCTTCTAACTTTTTGGAAGTGGCCATCATCAGGAAAGTGAGCTCAGTCATGTCCGACTCTTTGCAACCCCATGGACTATACAGTCCACGGAATTCTCCAGACCAGAAACTGGAGTGGGTAGCCACTCCCTTCTCTAGGAGATCTTCCCAACCCTGTGCAAATGGCCATATATTACCTTCAATTCCAAAAATTAAGGTATAGTGAAGCATAAAAATGTCTGGAATTCGCTTCTCCTAATTTCTAGCATTGAAGAAAAAGGAGTCTGTTTCTGTTTTGTCTGAGACAGTGATGTCCACCTCTACCCAGAGGTATGTGGCTTCTTATCCGGACCTCTGTCTGGATAAGACTCCTTAATTTTCATAAAAAAATGTCAATTCTACCACCAGCTCAGCTGACACTGATAGATGTATCCTTCATTGTCCTCATAGATTATCTATACCCGAGCATCTCTCCACAGAGGATGACCTTGAACTCTGCTGTCCCAGACAGAGAGCTTGATTACTTTAAATATGTTTATATATTATAGTCATGTGTATTATTATATCTGAATATATTTATTCAGATATATATGTGTGAATATATATGAATATATGAATATATATGATTCATTATAATATATCTGTCTCTTATACACAAATTTATATAATTTATATAATTATATAATGTAATATATTATATATTATAATATGAATTATAATATATAATTCATATATATATGTGAATATATAATATATATATATTCAGATAAAACTCCCAGATGGCTATATTGTCTATTTCTCTGGGACTTAACATTTTATCATTGATTCTTACATCTGTGTCCTACAACCACCTTGCCGAGCTCCTCACAAAATTATGTTTGTTGAGCTGAGTTTAGCCCCAAAACCATGAGCTTGCAGTGAAGAATCTCATAAGAGCCCAATTGCATTATATGTAGAAGGACTACTGAAACAGTTGTTCACCATATCATTACACTATAAAAGGGAATTTTTCCCAAGTCAAAAGTCATCATGATCTTTCTAAGCGATAGATTTGTTTTAATCTTATGGACACTATAATTTGTATCATCAACTTAAAAATTACAGACCACAAATAACCCTCTGTCTTAGCTGCTGTAAAGCCCTGGGCCAGATACATGGTGGTCTTCCAGCAAATGTCCAAATGCGTGTTGTTGAACCAATCTCTGATTTTCTTCTGGCATTGACTTCCTCCTTTTTTTTTTTTTTTCATTTTAATGTGTTCCTTCAAAGCATATGAGGAAGAGGAGAGAAGAAATAAATGGATAGATAAATGAATAAAAGAAAAATTTGTGTTGGCAACTTATGGCTATGATTTCAAATCAACACAATGAGCATGAGAGTTTCCTTCCTTCATCTGTTTTTCTAGAACAATTTACAGAGATTCAAGAGTTGGTGACATGATGATGACATGACAAATGGAAGATTTTCCCCACCGCTATTTGTTTTAAAGAAAAATAACAGAGTCCCGGGTTCATACTGCTCTGACAAGATCCATTGTGACAGTGGGAACACCCTAACAGGAACTGTTTTCTCAGGAAACAGGCCAGTTTAACTGCTTTGATCTCAAGTGGACAAGTCAGAAAGGCAGGTAGGTGTGACTTTTTCTCTGTAATTTTACAAGCTCAAGTTCTACATCGCATCCAGTTGTTCCACAAGCTCCTGTACTTACAAACTTTCAACTTCAGAAAAGTGAACACAAAGCCCCGGATGAGAACAAAGGTGTGCAGGCTCTGCCTTCCCCACAACAACAGTCTAATCACTTGAGCAGAGCCCTCTTGCTCCCAGTACCAATAAATTTACCTGCTCACATGTGAGAGAGCTTCTGCAGTTGCTTTCCCCATTACCTTGTCCTTGCAGGACTTCCATCAGCTGTTGTTTTTTTCCATTCAGTCTTTAAGTAAGGTGTTTCACCTTCCCCTGGAGGCAGCACTTGATCTCTTTCTTTCCTGTAAACAGCAGTGTGGCCTGTCTTAACATTCTCTCCAGAACAATTTTTCTCTCTAAAGTGCTGAGTCACTGAAGGGAGGAAGAGACATTCTGTTGGCAGCAGTAGTCAACGGAGAAATCAGAATCATTTCCCAGGACCTAAAAGGGTGCTTTCAAGAGTGAGCAAATTTGAAAAGTGGGCAAGAAGTCCATTCAGGGTGAAAGGTACAAAGTCCTTTTCACAAGTCTGTGGAAGATCATCTTTCATAAATAAAAAAGGTGTGAGTGGAAAATTCCTTTATTCTGCAGCAGGGGTATAGTGCATCAGCCCTGGGCTGGGATTGCAGAGAGTTCTCTTGAGTTCTTAGCCTTTCTTTCTGGCCCTTGCCTTTCAGTTTTTCAGCAGTTCAATGGGAAGATGACCTCTGCTCCCACGGTAAGAGAAGGGTACCGACAGAATGAGTGTGTGGGAGTTCTGAGTTTTTGGACACCTGGATTTGACTGTTGATCTTCAAATATCCACTGCTTCAAAATCAGTCTAGGTACATTTGAACTTTTTATATTGTATTTCTCAAAGGCTACTGAATTAAACTGTTTAAGATAAAGAATGAAGTGGGCAAGATAATACAGGAAAATTCTAACACTATAAGCTTTTAAAATGGAGACTGATGGCAACTTCTTGTGAATCAAAGGTATTGCAAAATAAAAACAGTTTAAAAATGATTATTAGCCCTACCCAAACTCAGGGTGGCTTCCCATACAGTAATGTGTGTGATATTTCCACAGCCTCCTTTTCAAACCCTTCCTGTATCCAAATCATCACACAGCTACCATTTGAGTAGCATGGTCTCAGTATAAATATATTATCTTACCCATCCTGGTTAGAACCATATGAGGTAGGTATAATTATCCCGTATTTCCAATAAGAAAACTGAGGCTCATAAAAGTTAGGTAATTTGTCTAAAATTATGAGACAGTAGAAACAGATGTCTGGCCCAGCTGAACTCAAAGCTACTCTATTTCCACTGTTTGGCTGGCTAATCTGCTACACTGATTTCTATCTAACTTCCTACTTGCAGTCATTCTATGGAAAAGGTGTAAAGTTTGGAGCTGTATTCTTTAATCATTCACTGTATAACTGGTGATGGTACACAGCTGTCCAGGCTTTAATTTGGTCTGAAATATGGATGAAAATGCCTATCTAATGTTGAAACCATTAAATGAGATAATGTATTTAAAACATGGGCCAGTGGTTAGCTCATGCTATTGCTTAATAAGTATCAGAATATGGCCATACCATCCTTTACTTACTCTAAAATGCTCCGGTATTAAAATTCTTTATACGTGTTCTAGTTTCCCAACCAAAAAAAAAAAAAAAAATCTATGGCTCATATTCCTTTATAACCTCCTTGTGTCAGCATGCTATTGATTACATGTTCTGGAAACTAAATTTGTGCTGAGTTAAACAGGAAGGAAATCAATTACCTCACATAGGAGGCAATGGCACCCCACTCCAGTACTCTTGCCTGGAAAATCCCATGGACGGAGGAGCCTGGTGGGCTGCAGTCCGTGGGGTTGCTAAGAGTCAGACATGACTGAGAGAGTTCACTTTCACTTTTCACTTTCATACATTGAAGAAGGAAATAGCAACTCCAGTGTTCTTGCCTGGAGAATCCCAGGGACGGGGGAGCCTGGTGGGCTGCCGTCTCTGGGGTCGCACAGAGTCGGACACGACTGAAGCGACTTAGCAGCAGCAGCAGCACCACCACATAGGAGGATGGTCAGGGCAGGTGTGAGGGGTGGCTGATTCAACAGTTGACAGTGTCATTAAGGAGCTAGAATCTTTCTGCTTCATGATGGACAGAATCTGCTTCACCCTAAGGTTTGTTACCCTCCCTGGTGAAAAGACCTCTGGTTGCCTACAGTAGCCAGAAGTAATCACATTTCATTTATATCTGAGAGGAAAGAAAGGCTATCTCACTACAGTTCTACAGCCATCAATCAGCTAATCTTTCCTTGCCGAACCATTCACTGGTAAAGGGAGGTGAATTTTCAGGATTGATTTGATTCCTCACCTAAAGGGAAGTAGAATTTGTCCACTACCCTCCCCAAAGTTTTATACTGTAAATCTCAGTGAGTGAAAGAACAAGCTTATTTATGAGTACAGGTGGAAACTCTAGTAATATCCAGAAAAGAGATGGTTAATTTTCACAGAAATAAACGAAGTCTATTTGATTTCAGAGCCCAAAATGCCTCCATGCCATTGGTTATGCAGAAAGGAGTGGTAAAGTAAGCCATTTAACACATTTTTGCTTTAGGTCAATTCTGTCATGACACTGATTAACTTAGATCTCTAAATATACTTCTCAAGGACGGATGACACAGACACAGAAGAAAAACAATACCCCTTGTGGAGAAAAGGGAACCCTCTTACACTGTTGGTGGGAATGCAAACTAGTGCAGCCACTATGGAGAACAGTGTGGAGATTCCTTAAAAAACTGCAAATAGAACTGCCTTATGACCCAGCAATCCCACTGCTGGGCATACACACCAAGGAAACCAGAATTGAAAGAGACACGTGTACCCCAGTATTCATCGCAGCACTGTTTATGGTAGCCAGGACATGGAAGCAACCTAGATGTCCATCAGCAGATGAATGGATAAGAAAGCTGTGGTACATATACACAATGGAGTATTACTCAGCCATTAAAAAGAATACATTTGAATCAGTTCTAATGAGGTGGATGAAACTGGAGCCGATTATACAGAGTGAAGTAAGCCAGAAAGAAAAACACCAGTACAGTATACTAACACATATATATGGAATTTAGAAAGATGGTAATGATAACCCTGTATGTGAGACAGCAAAAGAGACACAAATGTAAAGAACAGACTTTTGGACTGTGGGAGAGGGAGAGGATGGGATGATTTGGGAGAATGGCATTGAAACATGTATAATATCATGTAAGAACGAAAAGCTAGTCTGGGTTCAATACAGGATACAGTATGCTTGGGGCTGGTGCACTGGGACGACCCAGAGAGATGATATGGGGAGGGTGGTAGGAGTAGGGCTCAGGGTTGGGAATTCATGTACACCTGTGGCAGATTCATGTCAATGTAGGGCAAAGTGAATACAGTATTGTAAAGTACAAAAATAAAATAAAAATTAAAAAAAAAAATACCCTTAACACTTTATCTATAGCTGGCTCCCCACAAGATGATTTAGGTGGTACGCATTTACCACCTTAAATAACACTGATTTACAGAGGATTGAATCCTTCTGATACTATCAGAGCAAAAGCCAGTTTATGCTCTGAGTCTGCAACACTTGCTAATAGGTGTAAATCTCCCTTTAACAAAGACAGGCTTAGAGCTTTGAAGGACATCGCCTGGACTTTTAAACGTTGTTTTGTCTTCCTTTCAAATAGTTTTTCAGTTGCTTTGTATTTGTGATAAACAATATTGGTCCTGGGGCTTCCCTGGTGGCTCAGTGGTAAAGAAACCACCTTCCAGTACAGGAGACAGGGGTTCATTCCTGATGTGGGGCTCGTTCAAGATCCACATGCCATGAAGCAACTAAGCCCATGCGCCACAACTACTGAACTTGTGCTCTAGAGTCTGGGAGTCGCAACTACTGAGCCCACGTGCTGCAATCACTGAAGTCCTAAAGCCTGTGCTCTGCAACCAGAGAAGCCTCTGCAATGAGAAGCCCATTCACTGAAACTGGAGAGTAACCCCTGCTTTCAACAACTAAAGAAAAGCCTGTGCAGCAATGGAGACCCAGCATAGCCAAAATTGAACTAATTGATTTTTTAAAAATTGGTCTTTCCATTTGAGGTAATGATAATTAGGAAATAATATGAAATTTCCTTTGAAAGCAAATCTATTTAAGGAAAACAAAATCAAACGAAAGAGTAGTTTTGAGAAAGGGTTATGCATGGATGTTACAAATTATGAGGCAATATGTAGTGGTATATGAATAAGGGAAAAATATGAAAGTGTTTTGAGAAAACTAAAGCTTGAAAAGCATTTACTAGAGAACGATTGCAAGAATAATTTAAATTCTGGACTAAAGAAATTGCTAGCACACAGGGTAATTACTTCAGAAGCCACAAGAGGGCAGTGGATCAGTGGCTGTATAGCCAGTTTGATCAATGTGTCTTCCTTAGCCAAGCCCTTGTTCCTCAAAGTGTGGTCCACAGACCAGCAGCATAAACATCACCTGAGAGCTTATTGGAAAGGTAGTGTCTCTGGCCTCATCCCTGGACTACTGAATCAGATATGCATTCTAGTGAGATTCCTACTTAATTCTTATGCACATTCAGTTCAGTCAGTTGCTCTGTTGTGTCCAACTCTGCAACCCCATGGGCTGCAGCACCCCAGACTTCCCTGTCCATCACCAACTCCTGGAGCTTGTTCAAATTCATGTGCATCAAATTGGTGATGCCATTCAACCATCTCTTCCTCTGTCATCCCCCTCTTCTGCCTCAATCTTTCCCAGCATCAGAGTCTTTTCCAATGAGTCAGGTCTTGGCATAAAGTGACCAACATATTGGAGCTTCAGCTTCGACATCAGTCCTTCCAAAGAATATTCAGGGTTGATTTCCTTTAAAATTGACTTATTTGATCTCTTTGCAGTTCAAGGGGCTCTCAAGAGTCTTCTCCAACATCACAGTTCATGGATTCTCTGGCATTCAGCCTTCTTTATGCACATTAGAGTTTGAAAAGTACTGACTTTGGCTCAGTTTTGGGTCTCTTTTGGGTACTCCTCCTGCTGTGGAACAGGGCTGACCTGGTTATAATTTTGAAGAAATACATTTGCCACAGAGCCTACTATGATGTTGTCAGATTACTTAAGTTTGAATCTCAGTTCCTCCTCTCACAGTAGCATTTGGGTGAAAAACTGCATTTCCAATACTTATAACATTTCTTTAAAGAACAGATGCTCAACAAATGGATGGATACCCTAACAGTGTTTCTGTGTTCCTGTCATCCTTTATTTTGTCAGTTTGATGGAAGATGAGGGTTTATTTGTGTCTTATAGTATCAACTGCTTTAAATCTTTTTGTAACAAGACAGGAAGTAAATGTTCCCACATGAATACATATGTGTTCAAAGGTTTCTGGCACATTGGGGTGAGCTTTCCCAGGGCTTTCCTCCATATTCTGATATCTGCTCCTTCTAATATAAGACCCTGGGTATGCAAGCCATGTTCAGCTTGAGACAAGTAGAGTTTGAAAGAAAGGGTTCACATTCTCATCATGTTATAGGTTGCAGACCGTCTAGGCCTTAGGGAAATTGAAGTAAAAGAATAAAACCTACTTGTGTTTCCTTGCCTAAAAATCAATAGGTTTTCCAGAAAAATATTAAAAATGACTTGTATACTTTGGGGAGTAGAGCTTTTAGTAAAATACTAAAAGACTACTTTCAGTATTTTCCCTTTTAATAGGTACAAGTGCAGGATATTGAAAAAGCAGTAGAATGCTTCAAAAAGTCCAAAATATAAGGCCTCTTGCCTCTGTAGGCTTTGCGTGTTTTCCAATCATTCACCCACTATAAATCAATTTACAGTTGAATGGTTTCTCCATTAGTTCTGGTGCTGAAATATATTGAGAGGAAAGAGAAGTCTAATTGATGGGGTTATTCCTGGGCTGAGGTGAATCTCCCAAGCTCCATCCTTGAAACTTTACAGAGTAACTGGTCAGCAACTCAAGAAGGAGGTTTTCATAACCCCAACCATAAAACTAGTGCATAAAACTCTCCCTACTATTAAAGCCTAAATAATGAGATACCCTCTTCCTCCTTTCTAAAGCTGCAACCCTGTTATTTTTCTTTCATTTCATTTTTGCATTCATCCACTCATTCAGTCAACAAATATTTTTGAGTGCCTGTTAAATGCTAGGGATATAGAACAAAAAAGACAAAGTTTCTGCTCTGGGGAAACTGACATCTAGAATGTGAAAGAGGAGAGAAACAATAGCCAAAGAAGCAAAGATTAATTCTATTAGTTACAGAAGGAAAAGCTGGGTAATGTGATTGTGCTTGTGGAACATGTGCAAACTTAGAATGAACCAACAGGCAAAGATTCTGAGAATGTGACATTTGCTCCAAGACTCGAATGGGAGTTAGCAGAGCAAGCCTTGCTGGAAGAGTCTTCTAGCAGAGATCAGCTACAAAAAATTCCCAAGGCAAGAATATCATGTTCAGCATGTTTGAGGAACAAAAAGAATATCAAACTATGTCTGTATCAAATCAATTAAGGTGGAGTGGTATGTATAAAAATATACTCACGAAAGTTCAGTGAACAGATACCTTTATGGGTAGTGGAGGGTATAGGATATGTGGAGATGCTTGATAGCACAGTGTAATGAGCCCGAAAGCCCAGGTTCTGCTGTGATTCTACTTGTTCATACCACCTGTGCTTAATTAGTGGTTGTAGGGAAAGAAAGGTGCTTTGCATTATTGGGCTGGGTTGACTTGAGTTTTGTTGATGCTCAGAAGTGGACCTATTGGAATAGTCTTCATCATGAGCCGCACTGGTGTCTTATCCTATCAATTTATGTTGTTACTTTGCACAGAGTTATTTTGGAAGATGCTCAATCATGGCGGCTCTTAAAGAGAAAACTGCAATATAAAATTCCAACCCACCCATGAAAAGTTTTGGATATTAAATTTTTGAGACCTATCAGTAACTGTTATAATTAGCTCCTGCTGAAAATCTGTATTTTTTCAGAGCATTATTACTCTTCATAATTAGTTCTATAATTTCCCCATAGAATATGATCCATTTTATCTGAAGTGCTAAAATCAAACACAAGTAGTTGATCACTGTCTATCTGTAATTTGCATTGCTCTTTATCCAAGAAAATATTAGTTTTTGTTAGCCAGATAGAAATCTATTATGAATGTCAATGTAACTTAATTAAAGCATAATATTAATCATAAGACTATCTTCCATATTCAAATACTTCCTCAATGATGTTTACTTGTCTAGAACTTAGCTGATGAAATGCAAAAATAAAATTGGATAAAGGCATTTTGGTGAGTAGGGAGATTTAACAAAAGCCTTTCTTAATGAAAAAATAATGTAATAGAAAGTACAGAAATAATTGTACCTACTAAATTACATTCAAAAGACTATCACAGTAAAATAAGTTGTTTTGCTCATTTTATATCTAAATATTAAATAATATTTATTAAATTTCTGCATCCATTGCACTGTTCTATAAGTTAGTCAACAAGACATAGGTCATACCCTCTATTAGTTTTTGTAAATTTTATTCATTATAATATGAAATACCAGAGCAGTTTTAGGCATTAGAAAACATTCTGCCATAATCACTATTTTTTACATAATTTTAATGTATGTAATAGTATAAAAAACTGAAGTGTATTCTTATTAATGCAGGTGAGTGCAACTTCCTTGGGGAAAATTGTCCATTTCTTTAGAGAAATATTTTAATGGATCTCTGGTTATGCAAGATAAGGCCCAAAACTTGGTGCTAATGTGGTACTTTTGAGGTCGTGGGCGTATTCAGGTAATGAGGTATTACGGAGAGACAGTAATTCTCCCTGTAATTAAATAAAAGTCTGTCTTCCACAAATGTAAAGATTGTTATAGTAACTAATTTGGAACTTCCTGGCTGGGGTTGTAGTTGTCCTAGAAACAGAGTTGTCATCGTGAAACTAAAGAGGGAAAGAGAAAACTTAGATAATGAGAGGGGCCCCAGCCATGAGAGAGAGACAAGGGAACACCCCACAGAGAACCATGTCCTAGCCATCCTCAGAGCATTCAGAACCTGCAGGGCACTTCTAGCAGTCTCCCGGGGTGAGGGCCGGAATGACGGTACTAAAGGAAAGAATGACTCCAGAAGGGAGGAGAAGTTTGTGTGCACTCAGATTGCCCCCTCAATTGTGTCAGCTGAAATGCTTTTGGATGGAGACAGCAAAAAAACCTCAAGCCAAACTGAATTAAACAGTAAATGGGAATTTGGGGCTCAACAGGCTAAATCTTCATCCAGAGATTGTGTGGGAGTTGAGGCAAGATTCAGGGTACAGGAACCTTTGAGAGATGGTTCTTCAGGTTCCTGCCTTCCCTCCGGTTGGCTGTCAGCCTCAGCTGCTGCTCCTTATTCACACCCAAGGGAAGGGAAGAGGCAGGCTTCCCCAGCCACTTAACAAGACAAAGCTCATGTGCTGATCACCTAGGCCTGAGTTACCTGAACTAATAAAGGTGTCAAGGGAACAGGATTACTCCAGTTGGTTTAGCAATACCAGGTCTAAGCCCTGTACCTGGAAATGGAGTCAAGCCTGAAAAAGAAAAGTGAAAGTCGCTCAAGTGTATCTGACTCCTTGAAACCCCATGGACTGTAACCCACCAGACTCCTCTGTCCATGGAATTCTCCAGGCAGGAAAAGTGAGTGGGTAGCTGTCCCCTTTTCCAGGGGATCTTCCTGACCCAGGGATTGAACCTGGTCTCTTGCATTGTAGGCAGATTCTTTACCATCTGAGCCAACAGGGAAACCCAGGAGGCAAGCCTACTGAGGCAGAATAGTATTAAGGGAGCCAGGGAGGATGTTTGGAAGACAACTTTGGTATTCTTTATAAGATCTAACAAGCTTCCTGAACTTTGGCTTCTGGAAGAGTTTCAGGAATGAATGTTCAATTCAGTTCAGTCACTCAGTCGTGTCCGACCCTTTGTGACCCCATGAATCACAGCACGCCAGGCCTCCCTGTCCATCACCAACTCCCAGAGTTCACTCAGACTCACATCCATCGAGTCAGTGATGCCATCCAGCCATCTCATCCTCTGTCGTCCCTTTCTCCTCCTGCCCCCAATCCCTCCCAGCATCAGAGTCTTTTCCAATGAGTCAACTCTTCGCATGAAGTGGCCAAAGTATTGGAGTTTCAGCTTCAGCATCATTCCCTTCAAAGAATGAAATTTAGGTCCACTCAAATTTCAGTGACTAGTCAAGAAAATTTAGTTTTAATTCTCTTTCCATAGCTGGTATATAATAAAATCATCTTAAATTTAACAATTCCATTTTCTCGGAGTTAAATAATACCCATTTAAGCTGTAGTTTTTTTTTGTAGTGAAACCTACTATACTTAGAACTAAGTGTTAATGAACAATTTGAAAGCATTTAAGAACTAGTAAACTCAAGAATTCTCATGAAGACGGCAGGTGGGTACTGAAGAGTTTGACAGTCTTGGGACAGCACAGGGCGCTGGCTTCTCATCCCCACACACAGAAGCTAAGGCACACTGCCCACGTATACCAGCTGTACAGCCTGAAAAGGGAGTCCAGCTGGGAGCTGCAAAGGATTTTCCAGGACTCCCTCTGGGCATCCGTGCATCCACACATGGGGCTCTCCCAATGAAATAGCAAAAGTCGGAGCAGCAGGAAGCCTACCAGCAGTGCACAGTTGGAGTGATGCTTCAGCAGCAAGCAATATTTTCCAGATGTAGAGATTCAGTGTGCTTAGAGATTTGCATGAGAACTATAGAGTAGCTGTCTATTGCTGCTGACTAAAGAGCATACATATGTGGCTGGAGCCCTTCTAGACGTGAATGAGAGGATTTGGTTTGTATTTGCTTTAGCACAGTGAAGCAAACTAAAGAATAATAAAGGTGAAGTTTTTAAGACTCAGGAGACCCTGGACTCAATAACAGGGGGAGATGGAGAATATTTCACTTTCGTGAAAGATCTCCTTTTGACTTACACTGAAATCTGTCTGGCCAGTGCTCTCCTTCTAAAGTCTTCCGTGAACTACCCCTGGTAGAAATTTATTGTCTATTTAGCAAGGTCTCCAAAGACATGAGTTTTTGCATTTTAAAGAATGTTAACTCCCTTGATTATGAACTCAGCCAGAAAAACAGGACAAAGTTGGGTGGCAAATGCATTATGTATGTGAGTTTGTTTTTAATTGATTGATTTGAATAATCTTCATCATGCTGGTTCAGATTGACAGCACATGCTATTCTGTAGCTGCTGCTTTAGACTGTATTAGCCTTTTCTGATGGAGAAGGAAATGGCAACTCACTCAAGTATTCTTGCCTAGAAAATCCTGTGGACAGAGGAGCCTGGTGGGCTCCTGTCCATGGGGTCGCACAGAGTCGGACACGACTGAAGCAACTTAGCAGCAGCAGCAGCAGCAGCAGCCTTTTCTGAAAGAAGTAAGTTTTTCACCTGACACCCTGACCTTTGACAGAATAGACTGGGCTATAAACTCATCTCAGCTGTTGGACAGATTCTCTACTTCAAAAATGCCTGCCTTGCAGGTGCTAAAATCACTACCCATATGCCTCACAGCTTCAGAGAAGGCAATGGCACCCCACTCCAGTACTCTTGCCTGGAAAATCCCATGGATGGAGGAGCCTGGTAGGCTGCAGTACATGGGGTTGCTAAGAGTCGGACACGACTGAGCGACTTCACTTTCACTTTTCACTTTCATGCATTGGGGAGGAAATGGCAACCCACTCTAGTGTTCTTGCCTGGAGAATCCCAGGGACGGGGGAGCCTGGTGGGCTGCCGTCTATGGGGTCACACAGTGTCAGACACGACTGAAATGACTTAGCAGCAGCATACCTCACAGCTTAGAAGAATTAATTTTCTTTTAAGAAAATGAAGGCAACTTCTAAGAGTTGCCTTCTAAAATGCAAATATTACTGGCAAAATTCTTATATTTAGCCAACTCACATCTGGTTTATATAGAATGTCTCAAGTTTTAATTTGTTGTCTTACACATTCCATCTGGGGGTGGTACCTAAGATTTTTTTTCCCCCATTCTATTTGAGTTCTTTATATTTGAGTTCCTCCTCCTTCCTATGGGCTTCCCTTGTGGCTCAGCTGGTAAAGAATCTCCCTGCAATATGGGAGATCTGGGTTCAATCCCTGGGTTGGGAAGATCCCCTGGAGGAAAGCATGGCAACCCACTCCAGTATTCTGGCCTGGAGAATTCTATGGACTGTATAGTCCATGGGGTTGCAAAGAGTCGGACATGACTGAACAACTTTCACTTTCACTCCTTCCTATAGATTTGCCTGTAAAATTTTAACACACATTTGCATACACCTGTTCGTGCAACCAGTCCCCTAAAGTGTGTGCCACAAAGCACCATTTTATACTGATGTAATTATAAACTTATTGATAATAGTCATGCATTTTAGCCCTCCTGAGATCAGTGTCACATCCTATTCTTGCTATTCTATTTTGCCATTTTCTAACAAGAACAACAAAATGTTACTCTGTTACTAGGCAACCATGGCAATTTTGTACGTAGCTCTACTTTCATCATTCTTCCGGCTTCCTTCTTGTGGTCAAAATATAATTGCTTTTCTTCTGAAACTTTTTTCCCATTCCTGGCTGCCATTGTCATCGGATAACTGTCATCCTATTATTCTCACTATTGAATTCAGTGATGAGAAGCCACAATTTGCTCATCCTTCCACAGAATAGAAAATTGACATGTTCTTATGATGCATCGTGTGCTTTCAGAGAAAGAGTTCCTCTTTTAGAGGTCACATTCCAAAAGAAGACTTTCAGCACTTGGCAACCCTCCCTCTCTAATTTGCCTTCTCTTTACAACCCCTATCATAGTCCATTTCTTTTAAGAAGTAGGTTTGTGGCTGGAGTATGGTCATGTTTTGTGTACAATGATTACATTCTGACAGAAAGTGAAGTTATTTTTAGGTGCTTCACCATGAATGATGCTCAGTCTGTGAATTGATATACATCAGCAACAAAAACAACAATAACTGTGACTTCAGCTGTGGGCCTATTGTGTGCCAGGCACTGCTCAGTGATTGATATACATTATCTGGTAAATCTCCATAAACTCTATGAGATACTATCACTCCCATGATGTAGATGAGGAACCTGAGATGAAACTCAGAGAGCCCAGATCATACGCTTAGTGGGTAGCAGAACCAAGGTTTCTTCATCGACGGTGTCGTTGATTATGAGAAGGATGAGATGGCTGGATGGCATCACTGACTCGATGGACGTGAGTTTGAGTGAACTCCGGGAGTTGGTGATGGACAGGGAGGCCTGGCGTGCTGCAATTGATGGGATCGCAAAGAGTCGGACACGACTGAGCGACTGAACTGAACTGAACCTAACATCAACTTAATAACAGCTTAAGTATAGATGATAATTGGAAGACGAATCTTGAATTCAGAAATATTAAACTGGAAAAACATGCACATTAGAACCAAGAAAATACTACACATATGTGTGTACTTAGTCACTCAGTTGTATCTGACTCTTTGCGACCCCACAGACTGTAGCCCGCCAGGCTCCTCTGTCCATGGGGATTCTCCAGGCAAGAATACTGGAGTGGATTGCCATGCCCTCTTCCAGGGGATCTTCCCAACTCAGGGAAAGAACCCAGGTCTCCCACATTGCAGGCAGATTCTTTACTGTCTGAGCCACCAGGAAAGCCAAATATATATATATAAGTGTGTGTGTGTGTATATATATATATATATATATATATATATGTATATTCCCTGGAGTAGGACATGGCAACCCACTCCAGTGTTCTTGCCTGCAGAATCCCATGGACAGAGGAGCCTGGCGGGCTGCTGTCCACAGGGTTGCAAAGAGATACAACTGAGGCCACTTAGCACACATAGTAAATATACACACGTGTATAATGGACTACCATTCTCTTGCTTACAAACTGGAATTTTTCCCCCCTAATTATTGTTCCAAGTAAATCACATAACAGTGTCATCTAATTTCATTGTTTTCCTCCCCCATACCCCAACTTCCATCTCCCTGCTACCATTTAGTGGGGTTCTTTCCAATATATGCATGCCTAATGAGTATTTTTTAAGTTGTGAAGAGGTGCCTTTACAATTAGTAAATCTGGAGTCAACACCCACCTCTACCACGCACCAAAAAATTCACCTTAAGGAAGATAATTCTCTGACCCTATGTCTCTGGGTATATTTTGTTTATCCTTATCAAATTTTTGATAAAGATAGATAAATCTATGTGAATGGTTAAGTCTCCCACTAGCCATGACTTCTTTGATAACAAAGTCTTTCTTTTATTTATCCAGGTATTTCTCTATAGTATCTTGCACATACTGAAGTAGGTGTTCAATAAATATTTATTTAATCACACTTGTTAATAGACTTCTTTTCCCCAAATGGTTAATCACAGCATGCTGGTATTATGAGAACTAATCAAGTAATTTGGGGAGAACTTTCCATTTCTTCCATAAGCAGTATCATCTCAGAGCTGTGTTTTCACTTGTCCTTTGAGGATTTGCTTCAAGGGGCAAAGATCTTACCCTTTCTGAAACAAACCTGCCTTCTCAAAAGTTGGATTTTCACCTTCTTCCTTAAAGAAGAGAGAAGGCACAAATCAATGATGTAGAGAAAGGTTGAGCACAGAGTTAATCTAACTAAGCTTGACTCGTTAGTAAACTGACTTTTTAAAAAGTTTCATGGAATGAAGAGAACAGATTATGTCTGAGATCTAGAAAAGAGTTGAAATTTTATTATCAAAGATGGCACATAAAACTTTTAAGAAAAAAGTTTTAAGAAAATAGACATTTTCTTTTCCCCATTTTAAGAAAATAGCCAGTTCAAATGCATAAATTAAGCCACATAAAATGTGGTAGGAGACATCTATTTCCTAGATGCTTCTACTTAGCCAGCAGTGGAACAAACAGAAGAGCTTAATTGTGGCATTATTGTTTTGCAAAGGTGCCAGCCTACTAGAAGGAAAGAGATAGGAGATAAGCCTTTAATTTAAATAGATGATTAGTCATTTAATTTCCTTTGTCTTTTCTTTGTTTTCTATTACATTTCATCTCAGAATTGTATGTAAAATAAACCTAATTAAACTGAAAGAGAAAAGTAGGGAGATAGCCTGATTGACAAGTTGGGAGAAAAGCTCTACTTTGAATCAGCATTAAAATGAAGACAATCTAGAAGAGACTGAACATCAAATATTTGTTTAAACTTCGGGCTTATATTTCATTCACAGTTTTGAATGTTAGGTTTAGTGGAACAAATCAGTGACGTTTGGGTCATGCATCTCTGGATGATAGGAATGTGCATTTTCCTTATTTTGATACCTAGATTCTCTGTTCCTTATTTGATAATTTGCCTCTTATATCATGCTATTTCAACAATATCAATGTTCACAAATTCCAGCCATTACTAAGATGTAGACTGGAAAAATTCCCTTGAAGGAATTCAAGGGCTATTAATTATCTCTTCCCATGGCAGACATTGTCTTTTATCTAATCAATGTTTTACCCATTTTGTAGGGGTTGTAAAACTAGTCTTTTTCCTTCCACTTTCAGGAATCATGTTTATATCACAAGTGCCAGACTCCCTTTCAGCATGATGATGCCCTTAAACTCAGATTGGTAAATACATGGGTGGGTGCGATCAATCCTCAACTCCACACCCAAAGCAAGCATCACTCATTGATCCTTCCTGTTCAGCCTGTTTTTAAACTTGGAATTCAATGCTGCAAAACAGACATCTGCTACTAAAGCAATCTCAGCATAAATCTTTTGCCAATCTAACTAGATAATAATCTATCCCCTTCCTTTTCTTTAATATTTCTAAGTGGTGTCTTCTTAACTAAATTGTTTTAGTATTCCTTCTCTACCTGATCAAATGTCTCCTGCCTTAATATATTTTCTCCTGAATTACAAAGTAATATTCATTCACGAGGACAAAGAGGATTCCTTCATGGAATTTTCAGTAGAAATTCCAGTCTTGTGGTTTGTTTGCACTTTGAAGGAATGGGCAAAAGTTTAATCTAAGAATTTTGTAAGTGAAAACATGGAATCAGAAGTACAAGGTAAACATGCAGTCTTAGCTCTTTCTATCTTTTGTATATACTTGATTCATGCATTCTTAGAACATTTTGAAATCAGTTGAATCACTGTCACTCTGATGTTCTTATAATGTGCTCATTTGCTCAGGTCAGAGTATGGAAACTTCTTCAGAAATCATTTAGGTACGATGCAAACCATGTCAATTTTCACTCATAACAAATTGTGGTGGGAAAAGGACAAATATTTCCAGCACTTAATTTGGAGTTTTATATGTGTTCTTTTCCTCTACATCAATTTTATCAAAGTTCCAACTTATTAAATTTGGCGAAGTCCACCAGATCCTACTGGAATTGTTGCCGATCCTTTTCTTCTCTTCTTTCCTCCTTTCTTCCTTGTTTCCTTTCTTTCTTTCTTTCTTTCTTATTTTTATTGGGATATGGTTGACATAATATTATATAAGTTTCAAGTGTACAACATAATGATTCACAATTTTTAAAGGTTATACTTCATGCATAGTTTTGTACTATATGTTGGCTATATTCTTTGTATTGTATAACATATCCTGTAGCTTATTTAAGTAGAAGATGTATTTCCAGGCAAATTTCAGTAAGATGTGGTCAAAATAGTGCTTTGAGTGGCCAATTACCATGTGATAAGAGACCTGTCCTGTAACTATGTGGTTGGAAATCTAAATATGAAGTTCAGATAGAAATATGAGAGCTGAAAGTATAGCTCAATCACCTTCACATCCCTGCAGGAGATAGGACCATACCTGTAAGTATTATGCAAAGATATAGAAAGAGTAAGATCAAAGAGAGAGAGAGTGTGTGTGTGTATGTTAAACATTGGAGAATGGCCACATCGTCATCTCAGAGTGAAAGGTTTTCATTGGTAGATTAGCTCAGAGACAGAGTCTGAGAAGTGGTCTGAGAACTAAGGAGAAAAGCAGTAGGTAATGGAGAAAGGGAACTCAAGGGAAACAGAGTTCCAAGAAGGAGAAAGGGACTCACCCTGTAAAAACATCTCTTTTTTTAATGCAAAACATGATAAATGTAATTAACACTGCTTTATGTTATATATGAAAGTTAAGATAAAAATTTCTCGGGGTTCTCATTATACACATTTTTTTTCTTTTATTTATTTTTTTATTTTACTTTATTTTACTTTACAATACTGTATTGGTTTTGCCATACATCAACATGAATCCACCACGGGTGTACACATGTTCCCAATCCTGAACCCCCCTTCCACCTCCCTCCCCATACCATCTCTCTGGGTCATCCCAGTGCACCAGCCCCAAGCATCCTGTATCCTGCATCGAACCTAGACTGGCGATTCATTTCTTATATGATATTATATATGTTTCAATGCCATTCTCCCAAATCATCCCACCCTCTCCCTCTCCCACAGAGTCCAAAAGACTGTTCTATACATCTGTGTGTCTTTTGCTGTCTCGCATACAGGGTTATCGTTACCATCTTTCTAAATTCCACATATATGTGTTAGTATACTGTATTGGTGTTTTTCTTTCTGGCTTACTTTGTATAATTGGCTCCAGTTTCATCCACCTCATTAGAACAAAAAAAATCTTTTTAATAGAAAATTTAATGTATAACAGGCTCAAATTGAGACTATAAAGAAAGGAAGTACCAAAGAAAATAGAGACACTTAGAATTGTGGGAAGCTGAGAAATTATTTATTGCAATGCTTCCATTTTCATGAGAAATTGAAGGTAAAGTCATTTAATAAATATTCTTGGGGTGAATTATGAGAGTTTGGGACAGCGCAATGCAGATGGGAAAAAAGAGACAAGTAGGAATAAAAAGAAATATTTTAGAGAGCTTTGAAACCCAGATAAGGCTAGAGACAAATTGCAATGGCACCAATTATGTTGCAATACTAGTCTCTCTAACAGCCCGGGGGCACACAACAACAGGGAAAGATTAGAATGAATTCATCCTTACTTATAACACACTGACTTCAAAAAATGGATTGAAGGGGCTTCCGTGATGGCCCAGTGGTAAAGAATCTGCCTGCCAGTGTAGGAGACACGGGTTCAATCCCTAGTCTGGAAAGATCCCACACGCCACGGAGCCACTAAGCCTATGCTCCGTAACTGCAGAGCCTGTGCACTAGAGCCCAGAAACGACAACTCCTGAAGCCCATGTGCCCTAGAGCTCGTGGTCCAGCAAGAGAAACCACGGCAACGAGAGAAGCCCATCCACCACACTGAAGAGTAGCTCCTATTCCTGCAGCCAAAGTCAAAACTAAAATTCTATTCAAAAATATCAAAGAAGGATGGAGTATACTTTTTATAAACCAAATAACCTGGATTCTATCACTGACTCTGCCACTAACTTGCTATGTGACTGACTAGGTTAAGTGACTAGCTTGCCTGCCCTTCATCTTTCTGGAACTTAACTCATCTATAATATGCAGAAGCAGAAATGATTAATGTCTCTTAAAACTCTAAAGTCTGAGATCTATGAGTCTTTGTGATATTCATTTATTTACTTAACAATGATTAATTATCAATATGTGCCAAAAACTGTTTAAAATATGGATTATAATAATGAACAAGTTGTTGAGTTACATTCTAGAAGGAGAAACCAACAATAAACAAGTTAAATATATATAATTGAAAATTGTAACAGGTAAGATGAAAGGAAAAGAAAAAGAAAATACAGCTGACCCTTGAACAACCTGTGGGTTAGAGGTGCTGACTCTCCACACAGTTGAAAATCTGCGTATAACTTATAGTTGGCCCTCTGGATCCGTAGTTCCTTTGTATCCTGGGTTCCTCTGCACTGCAGATTCAAGCAACCAGGGATTGAGGGGTACTGTTCTATTGCTATTGAAAAAAACCTCTGTGTAAGTGAGAACTCACAATTTAAACCCCTGTTGTTCTCGTCAACTGCAAGGTGAATGGAAGGTAATCTGAGAGAAATAAGGGATAAACTACAGGCAATGACATTTGATCAGTTATACCAATCACAAGCAAGAGTCAGCCACACAAATACTTAAGGGAATAAACACTCTAGGCTGAACAAGCAGCTAGTACGTAAGCCCTGAGTAGAACTGAGCTTAGTGTATTTGGAGAATAAGAAGACCAAGTGTGCTTCACTTCTGTGATATCCTTCCTCCAAATTCATATAACTCCAGTCTAATCATGAGAAATATGAAACACTCAAATTGAGGGGCATGGGACATTTCACCAAACAGCTGATTCAGTTTAGTTGCTCAGTCGTGTCTGACTGTTTGCGACCCCATGGACTGCAGCACGCCAGGCCTCCCTGTCCATCACCCACTCCCGGAATTTACTCAAACGCATGTCCATTGAGTCGGTGATGCCATCCAACCATCTTATTGTCTGTTGTCCCGTTCTCTTCCTGCCTTCAATCTTTCCCAGCATCAGGGTCTTTTCAAATGAGTCAGTACTTCACATCAGGTGGCCAAAGTATTGGAATTCCAGCTTCAGCATCAGTCCTTCCAATGAATATTCAGGACTGATCTCCTTTAGGATGGACTGGTTGGATTTCCTTGCAGTCCAAGGGACTTTCAAGAGTCTTCTCCAACACCACAGTGCAAAAGCATCAATTCTTCAGTGCTCAGTTTCCTTTATGGTCCAACTCTCACATCCACATATGACTACTGGAAAAACTATAGCTTTGACTAGACGGACTTTGTTGGCAAAGCAACGTCTCTGCTTGTTAATACGCGTTCTAGGTTGGTCATAACTTCTCTTCCAAGGAGTAGTGAAGTGAAGTGAAGTAAAATCGCTCAGTTGTGTCCGACTCTTTGTGACCCTGTGGACTGTAGCCTATCAGGCCCTTCGTCCATGGAATTTTCCACGCAAGAGTGCTGGAGTGGATTGCCATTTCCTTCTCCAGGGGATCTTCCCATCCCAGGAATCAAACCCAGGTCTCCCACATTGCAGGCAAATGCTTTACTGTCTGAGCCACCGGGGAAGCCCCTCCAAGGAGTAAGCGTCTTTTAATTTCATGGCTGCAATCACCATCTGCAGTGATTTGGGAGCCCAAAAAAATAAAGCCTGACACTGTTTCCACTGTTTCCCCATCTATTTCCCATGAAGTCATGGGACCAGATGCCATGATCTTCGTTTTCTGAATGTTGATCTTTAACCCAACTTTTTCACTCACCTCTTTCACTTTCATCAAGAGGCTCTTTAGCTCCTCTTCACTTTCTGCCATAAGGGTGGTGTCATCTGCATATCTGAGGTTATTGATTATTTTCCCGGCAATCTTGATGCCAGCTTGTGCTTCTTCCAGCCCAGTGTTTCTCATGATGTACTCTGCATAGAAGTTAAATAAGCAGAGTAACAATATACAGCTTTGACATACTCCTTTCCCTATTTGGAACCAGTCTGTAGTTCCATGTCCAGTTCTAACTGTTGCTTCCTGACCTGCATATAGGTTTCTCAAGAGGCAGGTCAGGTGGTCTGGTATTCCCATCTCTTTCACAGTTTTCCACCGTTTATTGTGATCCACACAGTCAAAGGCTTTGGCATAGTCAATAAAGCAGAAATAGATGTTTTTCTGGAACTCTCTTGCTTTTTCCATGATCCAGCAGATGTTGGCAATTTGATCTCTGGTTCCTCTGCTTTTTCTAAAACCAGCTTGAACATCTGGAAGTTTGCAGTTCACGTATTGCTGAAGTCTGGCTTGGAGAATTTTGAGCATTACTTTACTAGCATGTGAGATGAGTGCAATTGTGCGGTAGTTTGAACATCCTTTGGCATTGCCTTTCTTTGAGCTTGAAGTGAAAACTGACTTTTTCCAGTCCTGTGGCCACTGCTGAGTTTTCCAAATTTGCTGGCATATTGAGTGCAGCCTTTCACAGCATCATCTTTTAAGATTTGAAATAGCTCAGCTGGAATGCCATCACATCCACTAGTTTTGTTTGTAGTGATGCTTTCTAAGGCAATCTTGATTCTGCTTGTGTTTCTTCCAATCCAGCGTTTCTCATGATGTACTCTGCATAGAAGTTAAATAAGCAGGGTGATAATATACAGCCTTGACGTACTCCTTTTCCTATTTGGAACCAGTTTGTTGTTCCATGTCTAGTTATAACTGTTGCTTCTTGACCTGCATACAGATTTCTCAGGAGGCAGGTCAGATGGTCGGGTATTCCCATTTCTTTAGAATTTTCCCCAGTTTGTTGTGATCCACATAAGTCAAAGGCTTTGGCATAGTCAGTAAAGCAGAAGTAGATGTTTTTCTGGAACTCTCTCGCTTTTTCAATGATCCAGCGCCTGACTAGCCTTCTTCAAATTGTCAAAGTCATTAAAAATAAGACAAGATTGTGAAAATATGTCTCAGATATATGTCAGAGATTTGCGGAGACTGAGGTGATGTGATGACTAAATACAAGGTGATATTCTGGATAGGAACCTGGGTTAGAAACTGGTGAAATCTGAGTCTGTAGTTAAGTAAAATAGTTTTGCATTAAGGTTAATTTCTGTTTTGATAAATGTATTAGGGTTATGTATAAGATGCTGACATTAGGAAATGCTGAGTGAGGAGTGTAGAGGAACTCTGTCTACTCTTTTTGCAACTCATCTGTAAATAAAAAAGATTTCAAAATAAATTTTTTAAGTTGATATATTAGTAACTTATTTCTTGGCAATAAGACATGGAGAAATTAAAATATGTTGAGTATGACCCACAGTTCAAGAAACTAATAAAAATTTGAACTTTTCAATGAGAAAACTATTACTTGGATTGATAAGTATAGAAGCAGGAAGACCAGTTGGGTTATTCCTTATCCCATGTGAAAGATGAGGTTGCTTGAACATTAATAGTATGGTCACAGTGGAAATGAAGGGACATCAGTGAATGTGGGATATATTTTGGGGTAGAACTGATAGGACTAGATGAAAGATTAGGCAGGAAGGGATTATATAGTGAAGAGTTTAGTTTGGTTTTGTTTGGTTAAAATACATGTCCTACAAACTCAGCTCAAGCATTGTTCAGCCAAGCTGCTGTGAATTGCTATTTATGTCTTCTGTCTGGCTTCTAATTCTTGGCAGAAAATGTTCTATGTCGTTTCCTTTCTTTCTGCTTATCATAGTTCCTTGATTATTTTCACCCTAGAACTTGTTGTTATTCATATCAGGGAGGTGAATAAACCAACTTCTTCCCAATTTAAAATTCTTGAATTAAATTCTAGAGAGAGTTTTAAATATTTTATTCAATTATTTTGTGTATAGATGAGGAAACTGAAGCACCAAGAGCCCAAGTAGAATGCTTCAGTGATGGATCCAGAAATAATAACCAATATTTTTATTGTCAGATAAGACATACATTTCTCCTCCTTGAATTTACCTTATACATCTAAACAGCATTATAGTCCCAGGTGCAGTAACTGGCACATCTGAGTGCAGTCAAGCATCTTACCCTTAACCACTGAGACTGGAAAGCTGTCATTTTATACCACACCCAAAGCAACCGCTATGAACACTTGATATTTTTTTGTTTATGTAGTTAAGAAATCTTTGGAAACTTTGAATTGGGCAATAAGAAGTATTTCATTACAAACGGTAGGAGATGCCTTGTTCTTACAGATTAGGAGCTCTCGTTCAGTCATGAGTCCATGAGGGGCAACATGTGACTCTTGCTCAGGGTAGATGTCCAAGAAATCCTTATTTCTTAATGGAAAGAATGAATAGAATAGTTGCTGTTCAGTTTGCTACTTAGAAAAACACACTGCATTAGGACTCACAAATCTAGTTCTTGGCTGCCTTTCACTGGTTTAGTCTTTAGATTAACATTAATATTTTAGGTCATGTTGTTCATCTCCATCTTTCTTTGGTTAGTTCTACAGAACAACAGTTTCCTCTCTTCCCTAAGTTTTGTAAAGTTAGGTACCTGTGTATACCTTCTCTTATCCTTGATCTAGTAAGTGGCTTAATATCTAGTCATTTTTTGAATCTGAAGATATATTTGAATATTAATACTAGTGCTAATTTATGAATTAAAAATTGAGAACTTTGTCTTTTTTACAGGCATTAGAGAAACATCAGAAGTATTTAAGGAAACTATTTTACTATGTACATCATTTTCTATATTCTTTACAGGACTATATGGTTCAGTGATCTAAGCTTTGAGAATAAGAACTGACTTCTAAGTCTGTTTCTGAAGCTCATGCTGTAGAATTGACTTCATCTGAAAAATGAAAAGTGACTCCTGTTGAATAGTTGATGTAATGGTGAACATTTCCAAAACCATCTGAAATATAATTTTAAATAGAAGATAAGAGGAAAATAGTCAAATTCCAATTGAGGAAACTATACTTAAGAGGATATTCTTTAAGGTAAAAGATGAAAATTTAGTATAAAACTTTAAAGAGGAAAAAAATTTCTACTATTTCTAACAGTGTTTTTGAAATGTTCTGTAATGTCCAGAGAGATTAGACTCAGCCTTAAGGAAAATCTATGTAACTTAACAATAATTTAAAGTGATTTTTAAAATCTAAATGGGGAAAAACTCAAAGGAATAAGCAAAATATTCAAATTCAAGGAACCTATGTTTCCCTGACAACTTTTAGGAAAGTTACTTTATTTTCCTGTGACACATTACACATCTGCAAAATTATTTGCCAGTAAGGATTTTAATAAAGGTAAGCTTCAGTGTCCAATAAAGCGTTTTGTGGAAAACTATGGAAATCTGGAATTTTAAAATCTAATTTTCCTTTAGAAAGGAAATTAATATCCCACTGGAGACTAGATCAGTTTTTTATTGACATGATCCTAGTCATAGCTAAGCCAGAAACGAAGAAAATTGAAACAATTAGACTCAACAAAGCAAATACAAAATATCTAATTGGAAGCATGCAAGGAAATTTATGATGTTTGAGATTTTTCCACTAGAGTGAAACTCAAGATTTGTGGCAGAGTTTACTCCAAAACCACCAAGTCACACCTAATGGCTCCTTTACCACATAGGAACATGTGGAGCCCAGCCCAAATTCAGACTAGTCGCTTTATACTCACACTCAATACGTATAGGAGTTTCCACTTTACAACTCATGGTAAAATCATAAAAGAGGAGCCAAGCTTTTGCCACCACTGAGAAGAGTTGGTGGGTGCCAGTTGGTGGGTGCCACCACTGAGAAGGGCTGGCGGGTGCTAGTTCTTAGCAAGCACCCGCATGTGGTGTCTAGAGGCTGCTGCAAACCTTAAGTTCCCAAAGGTAAAGGGAGCAAATAAATCATCCACGGTTTGGAGTTCAGCCCCTGGCTTGTAGTTCAAACCATGCTCAAGAGGTTTTTGAGTTAAACAATGGCTAAAGCAGAGTACAGAAGAGAGGAAAGGCTGGTCAAGAAGACAGACTCCAGAGTAATGACTAAAAAGGTTGTTTTCTAGCATTTTGAAATTTTCTAAATTTGAAAATTCAACATACAATTGAGCCTTGAACAACACGAGTTTGGACTGCATGGGTCCACTTATATGAGGGTTCTTTTTTCCATTAGTAGGTACTACATTTACCATTAGTAGGTGCTATTATATAATTCACAGCTGATTGAACCCACAGATAAGGAGGGCAGACTATAAATTGCACTTGGATTTTTGAGAGGCAAAGAGTCTGCTCCCCTTACCCCTATGCTGTTGAAAGGTCAACTCTGCTCCATGTATACCAATGGCTTCTCAGACACTTGGAGAAATATCTTTGTAAGGTGATAGCTAAAGGCCTTTTAGGGTTCCACTGATGGTTTTGAAGTAAGAACCAGATGATAATATTCTTTTAGTTTCAACTTGTGCTTTTCAGTGTGCATGGTCAAGAGTGGGTGGATGAAAATTTTATAGATGCTTTTGTATCATCTTACAGTTCTTCATTTCATGTGATAAATTGTGGGAAAGCTGTGTGCAAACCAAATTATATTTTAAATGCACTCACTGAGCGTGTTGAACAAAGAGATACAGCATGTATTCTCCAGTAAAGTCAGCAATCACCCTGCAGTCTCCTTTGTGGGAACCTAGACATTCCTAATTGGGTTTGATTAAAGCTAGGTCCATGTGCCTTATTAAATTCCGCATTTGTGTAGAAATTGTACTTCTTTGATGGAAAATCACTAATTACTTCTTCCAGTTCTCCTTTGAGGTTGAGATAGAAGCATTATTAATCCAATTTTGTTTCTATATATGATTAACATAAACCACTTTGACTCAAATGAAAGGTAGTTTCTCTCTATCATCCTGATACACGGTGTTGGAACATATAAATAGGTGAATTAAAAATTGTCAAAAGCTTACCTGTGAAACGAGATTTCTTTCTGCTAACACTGTAAAGTTCATTCTTTTCCAATAGAAATCAATAGGAACATTATGTTGAAAATATTTAGAGTATGTGTGTATGTCATAGTATTAATACATGAGTTGTCAAAACTATGGCCTGCCAGTCAAATCCAGCCCATCATTTGTTTTTGTATGGCTCACAAATGTGTCCATACACTTTTTAATGCATGAGAAAATTTGACAGAAGAGTAATATTTTGTCACACATAAAAATTATATGAAATTTAAATTTAATTGTCCATAAAAATGTTTCATTGGCATAGAGCCATAGTCCTTGTTTATATAATGTTTCCAAGGCTGCTTTCATACCACAAAAGTAGAAACGAATAATTTTGACAGAAACTGTATGACTCGTAAAACCTAAAATATTACCAGCTGACCCTTTATCAAAAATACCGGGGTCCAGCCCCAGTGGATCCAGGGAATTCAAAGGGGAGACGGCGTCGGTGAGGAAAACTTATTTATTATTAATATAAGATTAGATTAGGAAATAATAGTATAGTAGGAAAATTTAGATGGAGAAAAGAAGGCTGAATAACTTGGTTTACGTGGAAAGCCAATAAAGTTCCAGACAAGGAGCTTGCACCATCTACGTTAGGCCACTGGCAGCCATTTGAATATCGGAGAGTGCCCTGCTCTGGGCTCTCTCCCTACGGACCTTAGCAGCCAGGGCAAGTAAATAGACATGGTGAGCCTCCACGCCCCAGATGGGAATTCAGCCTGAAATTAGAGAAAATAAGAGACATGGGGGAAGCTCAGCATCAGTGCAAGACTCCCAGACTCCCAAAACTTTATTTTTCAAAATCAGCTTATATACCCCAAGTTGTACATAATGGGATAGGCAGAGTTAGGCAGGGGCAGCAGTCCTGACCCTCATTGAGACAAGGCTTTCTTTTTTGCATACCCTCCTGTTTACAAAATGTCTCAGATGGTTTACATTATCTTCTGGCCAAGAGGCCTGTTAACATTTTTATGGCTCTCTTCCTGGGTAATTGTCTATCAACCAAAAAACTCCTTTTCCCTAGAAGTGTTTTTTCTTTACTCTGCATTACCCTCAAAATACTAAATAAAGTTACATTCCTGTAGGACAAAGATGCAGTGAGTTATAACAAAGAAAGTACTTAACTCAAAGATCTAATATTGCTAATACCAGGTCTACTACCTGTTTTTCTATATACCAACTATATAAGATATAAAAATTTGGCAGCAAGTATTGGCTCAACAAATGAAAACTTTAATCAGTCCTATTCTAATGATTATGACTCCTCGGAAGCTCCTACATTCCTAGGATGTTTTAAGCTTCCTGTGCCTCCTGTGGTCGGGAGGCCTCAAACAATCACATGCGCAACCTGCAGGCAGGCTAGAAAGCCATCAGAGAGGTTTTTGGATTGAAACACCCTTTCAAATGCAGAAGACTAAAGCCCTGAGTTGATTTTTTTCCAGAGAATGTCAGAAGAGTGGAAAAGCAGGCAGATTCTTATTTTGGGGGGTACATGCTCAGGAAATGTGAGGGGGAAAACCTGAGATATGACTCGTCCTTTCCCATCAAATCTCCACATGACCTTGTCACGAGTGGGATTCCTCACGCTGGCTTCTGGCAGCTGAAACCTTGTATATAATATACAAGGTGATTTGCATCCCAACAGTAAATAGTCCAACAATGAAAAACAGGTTCATGTTTGATTAAAATAAAATATAAAATATAACAAAGTTGTCTGGGATTGAAATATGTTTAAATTATGTAGACATAGAAAATCTAATATTCTAAAGAGAAAAGATACATGTTGAGATAGTAGGTGATTTAAAATGAAGTTAATTCACCTTTTAATAAAATAAAAATATATAAATAGATGTGGATTGAATCTATACATCATTTTCATTTTGGAACACTTTATGATACAAATTTATTTTAGCTGTGACTCAAGCAAAGGACAGAAAAAATCAGTAAATAAATAACTCCAAAATATGGAGAGAGAAATGATAATACAATCAGAAACCCAATTAGTGAGTTATAGTAGAGGAAACATATTTAGGTAAGTTATTAAATGCCTCCTGAATTTCATTCATCTACACAGTTTTTCATTGTTTGGTTCTGTTTTGGAAGTGTTGGCATTCTCTTTGATGACTACAGGGTAAAGAAATAATTTTTTATTCTGCTAAGTATGGAGGGATTTTACAGTGCTACCTGGATGACTGGTGTGATTCCTTAGCCTATTTAATGAGACTGACATTAGGCTGAGGTCACACTTGGGCTTCTGAGGTAGAGTAGTATTCTGAGATAACAAAGTTTAGAATTATATGTATTTTAATGCAAGGAAGGTTAGTGAGAATCAGGAGGGGAAATAAGATCACTTCTTGTTCATTGACTATACTTACTTGAAGATAAATGTTAGTATTACGTCAATCACACCCTAACTGATCCTTTAATTCTAAATGTCTTGTGCGTGTTCTGGTCTTCTGTTGTTGTTCAGTGGCTAAGTCATGTCTGACTCTTTGCCACTCAACAGACCGTGTCATGCCCGGCTTCCCTGTCCTCTACTATCTCCTGGAGTTGGCTCAAGTTCATGTCCATTGAGCCAATGAGGTTATCTAACTATCTCATCCTCTGCTACCCTGTTCTCCTTTTGCCTTCAGTCTTTCCCAGCATCAGGATCTTTTCCAATGAGCCAGCTCTTTGCATCAGGTGGCTAAAGATTGGAGCTTCAGCTTCAGCATCAGTCCTTCCAATGAATATTCAGAGTTGATTTCCTTTAGGATTGACGGGTTTGATCTCCTTGCAGTCCAAGGGACTCTCAAGAGTCTTCTCCAGCACAGTTCAAAAGCATCAATTCTTTGGCACTCAGCTTTCTTTATGGTCCAGCTCTCACATCCGTACATGACTACTGGCAAAACCACACCTTTGACTATACAGAATTTTGTCAGACAAATGATATCTCTGCTTTTTAATATGCTATCTAGGTTTGTCATAGCTTTCCATCCAAGGAGCAAACATCTTTTAATTTCATGGCTGCAGTCACCATCTGCAGTGATTTTGGAGCCCAAGAAAAATAAAATCTGTCACTGTTTCAACTCTTTCCCCCTTCTATATGCCATGAAGTGATGGGGCCAGATGCCATGAACTTAGTTTTTTGAATGTCGAACTTTAAGCCAGCCTTTTCACTCTCCTCTTTCACCCTCGTCAAGAGGCTCTTTAGTTTCTCTTTGCTTTCTGCCATTACAGTGGTACCATCTGCACAGCTGAAGTTGCTGATATTTCTCCTGGCAATCTTGATTCCGGCTTGTGACTCATCCAGCCTGGTATTTTGCGTGATGTACTCTTCATATACTTTAAATAAACAGGGTGACAGTATATATCCTTGACGTACTCCCTTCCCAATTTGGAAGCAGTCTATTATTCCATGTATGGTTCAAACTGTTGCTTTTTGACCTGAATGCAGCTTTCTCAGGAGATGGGTAATGTGGTCTGGTATTCCTGTCTCTTTAAGAATTCTCCACAGATGGATGTGGTCCACACAGTCAAAGGCTTTCTTGTAGTCAATGAAGCAGAAGTAGACATTTTTCTGGACTCCCTTGCTTTCTGTATAATCCAACAAATTTTGGCAATTTAGTCTCTGGTTCCTCTGCCTTTTCTAAACCCAGCCTGTACATCTGGAAGTTCTTGGAATACATACTACTGAAACCTAGCTTGAAGGATTTTAAGCGTAACCTCACTAGCTGGGAAATGAGAACACATGTCTGGCAGTTTGAACATTGTTTTACACCGCCCTTCTCGGGGATTGAAATGAAAACTGACCTTTTCTGATCTTCAGACATACTCAGATTACCTCCAATAATTTACAGTAAGGTAACATATGGCAATAAAGAGAACAGGACTCTCACTGAAGGAATAAAAGTGGCATCACAGGAGGGCCTCAAGGAGACAAGAGAGGCTTGGCTAACCAGAACACCCACAGTAACTAATATACTAATAAACAACAAATATACCAATATATAAATATATATAACATGTAAATATTTACTAACAGGCAAATATATAATATGTAATATATAAAATATCAATATACATAAATATATATAAATATGTAAACATATTAAGCATGTGAAAATAATCTCTATCTGATTACATAATAAAAAAGACATTAAAAGAAAGCAAAAGCAAAATAAATGTCAAAGTAATTCTGAAAATTAAAATAGAATGATATAATATCTAATATTTGAAATGATTATTCTTAAAACTTCAAAATGTACCTAGAATTAATTGCTTGCTCAATGTAGAAATCTTTCATTTATTTTACATTGCTATTGTCAAATTGCTAAAAGTGTCTTCAAAAGTGTGTTCAAATTGGGTACTTCTGTTTCATAAAATTTGTTTAATGGTGATAATATTATATCTCCTTACCTTGGTTTTGGCTTTGCTATTGAAATCAATATTGCTTTTGATAATTCAGATCTTAGATCTTTTTCTAATTTCGTACTAGTATTCCACAACATATGCATCTTTTTCTCACTATATTTTTCTATTATAGAATTTGCAAAGATCTGTGAAATTTGCTCAGTTGTGTCTGACTCTTTGAGACCCCATGGACTGTATAATCCATGGAATTCTCCAGGCCAGAATACTGGAGTGGGCAGCCTTTCCCTTCTCCAGGAGATCTTCCCAATCCAGTGATTGAACACAGGTCCCCCTCTCTGCAGGTGGATTCTTTACCCAGCTGAGCCACCAGGGTAGCCTAAGAAACTGGAGTGGGTAACCTATCCTTTCTCCAGAGGATCTTCCCAACCCAGATATCAACCTGGGGTCTCCAGGATTGCAGGTGAATTATTTACCCACTGAGCTACCAAGGAAGCCCCTGTAGCTTATGGTAAATATTCCAACACCAATGGGCAAATAATTTGAGGCTTTCTGATGGCTCAGTGGTAAAAGAATCTGCCTATAATGCAGGAGACATAGGAGATTCAATTTTGATCCCTGGGTTAGGAAGATCCCCTGGAGGAGGAAATGCAACCCACTCCAGTATTCTTGCCTGGAAAACCGGATGGACAGAGGAGCCTGGTGGACTACAGTCCAAAGGGTCGCAAGAGTCGGATATGACTGAGCAACTGAGCACAACAGCACATTTAAATAATTTAGCATTCAGATCTCCTAGCAAAGTTCATAACACTTCATTGGATTATGCATGAAAATTGCCAATTTAAGGACTCATTTTGCTTCCAAAACTTATTTTTTAGAACGCTATTCACAGAATTTTTATTAAGTGTATTATACACGTAAACTTCTTAATTTCTTTCTGTTTGCAATAATAACTCATCATGAACAAGAAATGAGGTCACAGAAATACACTTACAACATAGCCACAGCAGCAAGCAGAAGTGACTGGCTGGATTGTAACCATGCCACTTCTGTATGTTCCTGTCCTATCCTAATGCTAACCTAAACCTTTTTTCCTCATGTCAGCATTTCCTGTTCCTTTTGTCCACTGTGACCTCAGTGGCTTGTACGGATCCAGTGATGTTTACAGGCTGATTTCTCTGCTTTAATTCTCGCAGCATAACTGTAGTGCCTGTCCCTGTTTTCTCAGCTGCTCAGGTGATTTTTCTTGGGATTCAGCATCAAGAAAAATACAGATTTCCTCAGAAATGCTGGGTAGGAATTTCCAGAAGGAAATATGAAATCAGCCAACCTTCCTCTTTCTATTGATGCATCTTTACTGGACCTCACAACTTCCTTACTTAGGGCTGCTTGCCTTCACAATGTGTTCAACTGGCCCAGCTCACATTGATTACCACCTCTTTGGGCTGTACTATTATCTCCAGGCTGCTCTTAGATCAGATGCTTATTTCTGATCCAACTGGTTGCGACTTGGAAGAAATAGGGTCCAAGACCTATAAACTGCTGCCTCAGCTCCAGGTGAGCAGTAGGACAGTTTCCTCAAACAGAGTTTGTAGGAACTAGGCACAGTGAGTAATGGGTGTCATGCCATCCCTGTGACTTGCCTTAGCTTCTTTTTAGGGAAAATACTGTCTGTAGACTGAAATAACAAAATACCATTGCCTTGTGAAGACAGTTACATGAATTCCCTTGTGAATTCCCTTACCCTCTAGCTCTTTTTGTTGTTCAGCTCCTGTACACATACTGAAGGCCAAACCCAACTTCTGTGCCAAATAAAAGAGAGGAGAAGTCACACAGGATCTGAGTATCTGGGGAGGGAAACCCAGAAACTAGAGAAGGTAAGCACAATGTGAAGAGAAGGATGCAGGAACGAGGAACTCTTCCTGGCAGCACAACCAAGGAAGGAACTTCAAAATCAACAAACAAAAAAAGCAAAAGTAGGAATTGAGTGCCTTGTTTTTGTCAGTGACATACTTTCTTCTATTGGTTCATTTCCTTCCATTCTTTTCACTCTGCTTTTTTACATTTTTATAAGATGGTGTAAAAATGTAGACTTTTTGGTCCTCCAAAATCTCTTTTCTTTCTGCTATGGTGATAGAGACCCCGACTCTTGGCTACACATATGGCCATCTAGATTAGAAACACTTCCCATCTTTCCTTGCAGTGAGGAGGGGTCATTTGATGGAGAGTTCAGGACGGAGGGATCTAAGCAGGAGGAAGAGTCATGTGACAACTTCTGGGCATCACACCTCAGAGACAGCATGAGTGTCCTTTGCTTTTTTCCCCCTTCATCTCTTTCTTCATCCTACTGCCTGAGATAGAGACATTTCCACCTTGAGCTTTGAGGTTGAGTCCATGCATAGCGGAACAACAGCAGTAATGTCTATGTAGCTCATATATTATATACTGAAACATTATATATTATGCCATACCACCCTTAGGCAAATAGACTTTCATTTAACAGAAAAATTGGCTGCTACTTACTTTAACCCATGGTATTTAGAAGTTTCTTCACACACATTTGTACTTAAATCATGTAGTTGCATAGATTTTGCTATAATCCACCCTTTTCACTTAACAATGTATCATACATTTTTAATGCCAATATTGTTTGTAACTGCTATAGACTGAGTGGCTGAGTCCCCCACACCTCATATGCTGAAATCCTAACCCCAGTGTGACGCATTAAAAGGTGGGGCTTTGGGGATGTGATTGGGTCACAAGCAATTCTCATGAGTGGGATTAGCGCCATTATAAAAGGAACCCCAGAGAGTGCCTTCACCACTTCCATCACTGACCTTGGCGGCATCTGGAATTGTGAGAAATAAATTTATGATGTTTATAAACCATTCAATCTATAGTATTTTGCTATAACAACCTGAACAGATTAAGACAGTAATCATAATTTTTGATGGCTATTTATAATTTCATCTCATAAATGTGCCACAGTTTATATAAACAATTCCCCCTTATTAAATGTTTAAGTTGCCATTAATTAATTTATATATTTAGCTCTTAAAACTCCCTAGTTTTAATTCAATCATCCATACTAGAAACACTATTATATAGAACAAGATGAGGATAATTAATTTTGTGGCTATCCAGTAACCATGATACTAATTATTCAATTTATTTCCCATCCCATTTAGATTTCTGCTGCTGTTGGTGTCTGATATTAAATTCTCATATCATTAATTTCTGTTTTATTTATTCTGTTCCATTAATCTATATATCCTTGGGCCAATGCTCTATGTTAATTATCATACCTATAAAGCAACCTAACTACAAATAATATGTTAAAATACTTATGACTTTCTTTTTTCACTTGGGTCAGTCTATTTTTACCCATGTGTCTTATAACCATGATATCCTTTTTAGAGCTGAGTCTGTTATTCAAAAATAATACTACTAATGCGATACCTTGCTTTGAAACAGTATTTATTTCTCAGCTCCTTCAAATGTATTGTTTCAGATGAGTTCTAAATAGAACTATTATGACATTCATTTTTCAGATTAGTCACATTCAACTACTCTGTCTCCAAAAGTTTGAAACCAGAGGATTTTTAACAAGAGGTTACAATCAGGCTCTCTGAAAATTTTCTGAAATGCTCCTACGGAGACAGCTGTCAACTCCTTTGGCTGCAGCCCACAGTGTTGGCTGCAGATTATTGATGGCGTTCTGCAGTCAGGTCAGAGCCTGTTAGCCTCTTGCTAACTTTGGTTGCAGCTGTCTGCAGTCACGCTGAGCATGTGAGGTCCAGCAGCACAGACCATCAAAAAGCTGTTCTCTGCCTGCTTTAAAAATAAATCCCTATAAAGTAGAACAAGTAATTGATGTTTTGCAATTTTTCTTCTTGGGGACTCAAATCTGATCTTAAGTTGATGAAGCATTAGTAGATCTGCTTAGAAAGGAAGTAAAAAGCTGTTGTTTGAATAATAAAACATGAAAGAGACATTTTAAAAGATTTTTAGTCTGTACTGCTGACATCAGGATGATATCCCATACTCAGAGTTCAATGGACTTCTCAGAATAGCATCTGTTATGTGCAAAGAGATATGGAAAGAATATATTCCATACTTTAAGTGCTTTAACTACCAATAAGATATGGTTCAAGTGTGATAAGGCAAGAAATTCAAGCAATTTCTAAGATCATGTATTTTTTAGAAAAGCTTAAGTGCCAACTAGATTAGCTTGGAAATGTTCCATAACTATACACCTATAAAAATGTGTTTTAAAATGTTGTAAAGTTACAGCCACTCTAATCAGTAGCAAGAAAGTAAAATGGAAGACTTAAGAAGTGTTGTGTAGCTAACTTTAAGAAATTCTATAGAAATTAACTTTTACATTGAGGCAACCCCAAACAGAAAAATGGATTATGTGGGGATAGCTATCAGATTGGAAAGGAATCGTCAAGGGCATTTTTGAGCCATGAAAAGTTGTAGCTTAAGTCAAGCTGCTCAATATACTTAATGTCAATATATTTATGCATATTGTATATGCTTAGTCCTGTGCTTATATTATAAAGTCACAGGAACTTTATGGGAAAAAAAGCAAAAATAAGCAGTAGAAACGTTGTTCTAAGTCAGTTTCCCCAGTTGGTTCCATCAGAACACATTGCCACAGGATATGAGCACATGTGACATGAAAAAAGTGTTTCATGCTAATGTATGCAGAGAAATGCTAAAGTGAAGAATGTGAAGCTGCTCAGTCGTGTCTGACTCTTCGCGACCCCATGGATGGTAGCCTACCAGGCTCCTCCGTCCATGGGATTTTCCAGGCAAAAGTAGTGGAGTGGGGTGCCGTTTCCTTCTCCAGGGGATCTTCCCAACCCAGAGATCAAACCTGAGTCTCCTGCATTGCAGGCAGACGCTTTACCATCTGAGCCACCAGGGAAGCCCTAAGTGCCTATTTATATTGCTAAGCACATAGCTATATTGCAGGACTCCTCTGAGCCTTCAATAAACCATGATAGATTGTGTACCTCAAAAAGGGTTTTAGGAGGCAACAATTTCTCAAACTTGATCTCTACTGAGGTGACCTGTTTCAATCTCCCGGAACACTGGTTTGGAGAATGAATCTAAAAAGAAACATGTAGTCATTCAGACATTTTCCCCCAAAATTCAAGCACGCCAAGAGAACAAATGAAAACTTTCTTTGATACCTTGCAGACAGAAATTTTGGGACCCTGGTTTTAGGAAATTGTGGAATAAATTTATAATATCCAAAGAGCATATAAAAATTAAAACAGAAGAATGGAATGCAGGTTTCCATTATAAAGTAGTTCATTTTTTCCATTTGTAAAATTGAATTTTAAACCTCAGAAAGATCTTAAAATAACACCTCATTTAGCCAATCGTCTGATTTTACAGATGAGGAAATTAAGGCCCAGATCAGTAAAGTGGCTTGTCCAGGATTATTCAGTTAGTTAGAACTCTAGTGTGGGATGAGAGGTTGGTCTGATTGTACTCATTTCATGTTCTCTTTGTTTTTGTTTGTTTTTTAATTAAAACATATAAAGAGAAAGATTCAAATTCTTTCTTTCAGTTCAGGTCAGTTCAGTCACTCAGTCATGTCTGACTTTTTGTGACCCCATGGGCTACAGCACTCCAGGCTTCCCTGTCCATCACCAACTCCCAGAGCTTGCTCAAACTCATGTCCACTGAGTCAGTGATGCCATCCAACCATCTCATCCTCTATCATCCCCTTCTCCTGCCTTCAGTCTTTCCCAACATCAGGGTCTTTTCCAAGGAGTCAGTTCTTGAATAAGGTGGCCAAAGTATTGGAGTTTCAGCTTCAGCATCAGTCCTTCCAATGAACATTCAGGAGTGATTTCCTTTGGGATTGACTGGTCAGATATCTTTGCAGTCCAAGGAACTCTCAAGAGTCTTCTCCAACACCACAATTCAAAACCATCAACTCTTCATTGCTCAGCTTTCTTTATGGTCCAACTCTCACATCTGCACATGACTACTAGAAAAAGCAAAACGTTGACTGTACAGACCTTTGTTGGCAAAGTGATGTCTCTGCTTTTTAATGTGCTGTCTAGGTTGATCATAGCTTTTCTTCCAAGGCAAGCATCTTTTAATTTCGTGGCTATAGTCACCATCTGCAGTGATTTTGAAGCTCAAGAAAATAAAATCTGTCACTGTTCCCATTATTTCCTCATCTATTTGCCATGAAGTAATGGGACCAGATGCCATGATCTTAGTTTTTTGAATGTTAAGTTTTAAACTAGCTTTTTCACTCTCCTCTTTCACTTTCATCAAAAATGCTTTCTTTACTCAGTCCTTTATTCCATAGCTCTCTCCAGAGTTAATAGTTTTGTTGCTTTTTTATTTTGTGTCCAGGTTTCTGTATTTCTCTAATTTATTCAAAAGTATATTGTTCATCTGTAAATTTATTCAGTAAACATTCAGTGAGCACACACTCTATTCCAGCCATACACAGTTGAAGTCTCTGCTCTCAGATTGCTCAATCTGTGTGAGAGATAGAACATTCTATAAGTGCCATGACAGAAGCTAGATAAAAACTTAAGGACCACATTTCTTGAATTGTGAGAAGTAAAGAGAGATTTTCTAGAAGAGACGAAACCTTAACTGAATCTCTTTGGGGGCAGATAGGTGTAAGGTAGATAAATAATGGATAGCTGTTCTGAGAACAGCACAGCTAAAGCAGGGAAAATGTGTAGTGTGTTTGCTGATAGGAGTGTAGCAGAGAAATAAGTTTGGACACACAGAGAAACAGCAGATCATGGAAGGCCTTGTATCCAATGCTAATGATCTGGATCTCACATGTTAAAAAGATCCAGCTGGCAGCAATGAAGAGAAAGGATTAGAGGGAAAGAAGGCAAGAGACTATGGCAGTGGTCCAAGGAAAAAGTGATGAGGGCCTGAAATATGACATGCAAGTAAGAATAGAAAGAGAGCCTCTCCTCTCAAGAGAATGAATGTGGCCTGGAACTAGGAGATGAAAGTGCAAACAGAGAGTGAATTGGTGTGCAACTTGTTTTGGAGATAATATCCCAGAATTGCTATTGGACTAGATGATGTGGGCGTGGACCCAGACAAGGGGGAGTTGAAGATAATTTACAGTGCTGGCTTAAACATCTAAGTAGAATGGCCCTGATCTGAGTTACAGAAATAGGAGACAAGCAGGATTAGGAGAGAATGTTTGGACATGTTAAGTAAGACATTTAAGAGTGTGGCAGGTTGACAATTGGATATATGTGTGTTGGATGCAGAGGAGAGGTTTGGCCTAGAGATATTAATCTGGAAATCCTAAGCATATAGTATAGATACTGTGTTTAAGGTTATTAAATGGATGAGATTCTTTCCAGAGAACATGTACTAAAAAAAGAGTGAGTTCAAGATACAGAATGTGGAGGGCAGGAAAAGAAGAAGGCACCAACCGAGGAGACCTAGGAATGATCCAAGAGATGACAGTGATGTGGGATGAGAGCTGAAAGGTCTGTGGATGTATAAACTGACAGCTCTGGAATTGGCTATAAACAGGTGAAGAGATTTAGGAAGTGCAGGGGAAAGGTACAATTCTGGAGTTGGCTGGGAAATAGGGAAAGATTCAAAGTGGTAGGGTCACACATAAAGTTGACTTGAAAGGGCAGGAAATTGAGGAATTTCCCCGCCTGAAAATTGTATTTTTTTCTCTGTAAAATAAGAGCAAGTTTATTTTCTGAAACAAAGGGTGGGGGGTGGGTAATGTACTGATTTAACTAGATTAGGGAAGAGTTACAGATAAATGTTGTGGGGAATGAATGAGGGAGTCATCCACAGTGGTCTCATGGAATGATTGGCATGCATCATTAATGGTCCAGCTAAAATGAAACTCCAAGATGCTAAGGGGGCACTGATTCATCCCTTTATTTATTTATTTATTTGGCGGTAGGGTCTTAGCTGCAGCACATGGGATCCTCCCTGGGGGTCATGGGTTTCTTTCCAGTTGCGGCACACAGGCTTAGTTGCCCCACAGCATATTGGATCTTCCCAGACCAGGGATTGGACCTGTGTCCACTGCATTGAAAGGTGGAATCTTATTGGTTCATTCTTTTAAATGTGTAAGAGACAAACATTGGCATTTAGGAAAAGAGCTCATTTTTATAGAGAACTGATGAGCTTCTGGACTAGTCTTCCTTTTGGTTAATTACCCACATCACAGGTAAGCCTGGATTACTCAAAACAGCACTATTCACTTGATACTCCTGTTACCTGAACTGTGGTCTGAGTGCAAAGCACGAAGTATGTAGACTAAATCCTGTGAATTTGGAGGTCAAAGTTAGCCAAGGGTCATAATCTCAGGGTAATATACTTCATTGGATTGTGACATTATCTGATCAGATGATTGATATTTTTACCTTCCTTGTTGAATACTGTAAACCTAAAAGTTAATCATGTGAAAATCCTTTTCTGATAAGAAGGCTTGTTTTGTTCTTTTAGCTGTAAGAAGGCAGTAGCAACCCACTCTAGTACTCTTGCCTGGAAAATCCCATGGATGGAGGACCCTGGTGGCTGCAGTCCATGAGGTCACTAAGAGTCAGGCAAGACTGAGCGACTTTACTTTCACTTTTCACTTTCATGCATTGGAGAAGGAAATAGCAACCCACTCCAGTGTTCTTGCCTGGAGAATCCCAGGGACGGGGAAGCCTGGTGGGCTGCTGTCCCTGGGGTCACACAGAGTCGGACACGACTGAAGCAACTTAGCAGCAACAGCAGCAGACTCCAAAGTATAAAACGGAAACATTAAAGAGTGTATTAAAACTTTTAGACATGATTATGTTTGTGGGGGAATTAAAGCAGTAAAGAATAAGGAAGTCCACTTAAGGGGGAAACTTGAGACTAAATGAAAGAAATTTTCAAATAAAGCATTAATTATACTCCCGTTAAAATCAGAATCTACTGTTTATTGTTAATTTAAATAAACAACGTATATATAGATATACATCCTACTGCAACTTTGGGGATCTTAAAAAGTTGAGATGAGAGGACAGTTGCTTATGGGGCTGTAACACAGTGGCTTGAAAATCAATGTTCATCTAAAAGACTGTATAAGATAGCAGTTATGAGAACAGGCTGTGTGGTCAGTTTGCCTGGGTTCACATTCTATTCATCATTTCTAGAACAAGAACCTTGAACAAATTATTTAATTTCTCTGTCATTCTGTTTCCTAATCTGTAAAATGTAATTTAAATAGCATATATCTCATTGGGTTTTATGGAAATTAAATAAGATAATCCATGATACTTTGTAAGTACTCGATAAATGCTAGAATAAACTTTTGAATTTTTTTCCAATTTCTGGACTAAACAATACAGATATTCTTATGGGATAGGAGATACATTTTCAAACAGATAAAATTTTAGAACATACATTATTTATAAAAAAAATATACAGTCAGCTATCAATGAGAGACAAAAATCCTGTTTCATTTAGTCATTCAATATTCAACAAATATTTATTGACTAGCTATTATAAATCAAATATATTCCAAATGTTTGGCACAGAGGATAAATCAGAGAATAACAACAACAAAAAAACCCAAATACCCCTGTTGTTATGAAGCTTAAACTGAGTCAGGGAGAGACATTAAATAAAAAATAAACACAAATAATAAATAAATGAGCAATTTTAGAGTGTGTTGGAAAGTGATTAATATTATTAAAGTAAAAAAAAATGTAGGGTATAGGGGATTATGAGTGGGGATTGGAAGGTTGAGAATGGACAGGGAAAAAGGAAAGTTGTAATTTCAAGTAGGATCATTGTGATTAAAAAATGGGCAGAGGAACTGAATATTTTTCCAAAGAAGACGCAAACAGCAAGCAGCCATGAAAAGTTGCTCAGTATAACTAATCATCAAGGAAATGCAAACTAAGATCACAGTAAGATACTGCCTCACACTTATCAGGATGACTATCATCAAAAAGACAGGAGATATATGTTGAAAGGATGTGGAGGAAAGGAAAGCTTCATGCAGTATTGGTGGGGTTGTAAGTTGGTGCATCCACTATATAGAAAACAGTGTGGAGGGTCCCTGAAAGATTAAAAATAGAACTGCCATCAGTTCACTTCAGTTCAGTCGCTCAGTCATGTCCGACTCATTGCGACCCCATGAATCACAGTACGCCAGGCCTCCCTGTCCATCAATTCCCAGAGTTCACTCAGACTCATGCCCATCGAGTCAGTGATGCCATCCAGCCATCTCATCCTCTGTCGTCCCCTTCTCCTCCTGCCCCCAATCCCTCCCAGCATCAGAGTCTTTTCCAATGACTCAACTCTTCGCATGAGGTGGCCAAAATTTCAGCTTTAGCATCATGCCTTCCAAAGAAATCCCAGGGTTGATCTCCTTCAGAATGGACTGGTTGGATCTCCTTGCAGTCCAAGGGACTCTCAAGAGTCTTCTCCAACACCACAGTTCAAAAGCATCAATTCTTCAGCGCTCAGCCTTCTTCACAGTCCAACTCTCACATCCATACATGACCACAGGAAAAACCATAGCCTTGACTAGACGGACCTTAGTCGGCAAAGTAATGTCTCTGCTTTTGAATATGCTATCTAGGTTGGTCATAACTTTTCTTCCAAGGAGTAAGCGCCTTTTAATTTCATGGCTGCAGTCACCATCTGCAGTGATTTTGGAGCCCAAAAAAACAAAGTCTGACACTGTTTCTACTGTTTCCCCATCTATTTCCCATGAAGTGATGGGGCCAGATGCCATGATCTTCGTTTTCTGAATGTTGAGCTTCAAGCCAACTTTTCCACTCTCCTCTTTCACTTTCAACAAGAGGCTTTTTAGCTCCTCCTCACTTTCTGCCATAAGGGTGGTGTCATCTGCATATCTGAGATTATTGATATTTCTCCCAGCAATCTTGATTTCAGCTTGTGTTTCTTCCACTCCAGCATTTCTCATGATGTACTCTGCATATAAGTTAAATAAGCAGGATGACACTATACAGCCCTGACGTACTCCTTTTCCTATTTGGAACCAGTCTGTTGTTCCATGTCCAGTTCTAACTGTTGCTTCCTGACCTGCATACAGATTTCTCAAGAGGCAGGTCAGGTGGTCTGGTATTCCCATCTCTTTCAGGATTTTCCACAGTTTCTTGTGATCCACACAGTCAAAGGCTTTGACATAGTCAATAAAGCAGAAATAGACATTTTTCTGGAACTCTCTTGCTTTTTCCATGATCCAGCGGATGTTGGCAATTTGATCTCTGGTTCCTCTGCCTTTTCTAAAACCAGCTTGAACATCAGGAAGTTCGCAGTTCACATATTGCTGAAGCCTGGCTTGGAGAATTTTGAGCATTACTTTAGAACATGTGAGATGAGTGCAATTGTGCAGTAGTTTGAGCATTCTTTGGCATTGCCTTTCTTTGGGATTGCAATAAAACTGACCTTTTCCAGTCCTGTGGCCACTGCTGAGTTTTCCAAATTTGTGGCACACTAAGCACGGCCGAGAGGAGCCACCCCACGTCCGAGGTCAGAGGCGGTGGCCGGGAGGAGCCACCCAATGTCCAAGGAGCTGTGGCTGCACGGGCACAGGAGGGCCTAGAGGAGCTATCCCACGCTGAAGGTCAGGAAGGGTGGTGGTGAGGAGATACCCCTCATCCAAGGTAAGGAGCAGCGGCTGCACTTTGCTCGAGCAGCCTGAAGAGATACCCCACGCCCAAGGTAGGAGAAACCCAAGTAAGATGGTAGGTGTTGCAAGAGGGCATCAGAGGGCAGACACACTGAAACCATACTCACAGAAAACTAGTCAACCTAATCATACTAGGACCACAGCCTTGTCTAACTCAATGAAACTAAGCCATGCCCACGGGGCAACCCAAGACGGGCGAGTCATGGTGGAGAGGTCTGACAGAATGTGGTCCACTGGAGAAGGGAATGGCAAACCGCTTCAGAACTGCCATATGATCTAACAATTTCACTTCTGGCTGTTTACCCCCCAAAGCACCAAAAACACTAATACTAAAAGATATTTGCACTTTAGCACATATATGCAGCATTATTACAATAGCCAACCCAAATGTCCATCCATAGGTGAATGGATAGAGAAGTTGTGGAGCATGCTTGCACACACACACACACACACACACACACAGGAATATTACTCAGTTATAAAAAATGAAATTTGCTGTTCGGGACAATACCGATGGATCTAGAGGGTGTTAGGTTAAGGAAAATAAGTCAGATAGAGAAAGACAAATATTGCATGATCTCACTGATAAGTGGAATCTAAAAACAAAACAGATAGACCAAAATGAAAATGGACTCATAGATACAGAGAACAAATAGGTGGTTGCCAGAAGAGAGGGGAATTGGAGAGTGGGCAAAGTAGGTCAAGGAGATTAAGTTGTACAAACTTCCAGTTACATAGTAAATAGCTCATGGGGATGTAATGTAAACATAAGTAATGTGTATGGTCTAAACTTACTACAGTGATCATTTCGTAGTGTGTATGTGCATTCTCAGTCACTTCAGTCATGTCTGACTCTTTGCGATTGCATGGACTATAGCCCACCAGGCTCCTCTGTCCATCAAATTGCCCAGGCTAGAATACTGGGGTCATGAAGATCATTTTTGTACAGTTCTTCCATGCATTTTTGCCACCTCTTCTTAATATCTTCTGCTTCTGTTAGGTCCAGACCATTTCTGTCCTTTATCGAGCCCATCTTTGCATGAAATGTTCCCTTGGTATCTCTAATTTTCTTGAGAGATCTCTAGTCTTTCCCCTTCTGTTCTTTTCCTCTATTTCTTTGCACTGATCGCTGAAGAAGGCTTTCTTATCTTTTCTTGCTATTCTTTGGAACTCTGCATTCAGATGCTTATATCTTTCCTTTTCTCCTTTGCTTTTCTCCTCTCTTCTTTTCACAGCTATTTGTAAGGCCTCCTCAGACAGCCATTTTGCTTTTTTGCATTTCTTTGCCATGGGGATGGTCTTGATCCCTGTCTCCTGTACAATGTCATGAACCTCATTCCACAGTTCATCAGGCACTCTATCTATCAGATCTAGACCCTTAAATCTATTTCTCACTTCCACTGTATAATCATAAGGGATTTGATTTAGGTCATACCTGAATGGTCTAGTGGTGTTGCCCACTTTCTTCAATTTAAGTCTGAATTTGGCAATCAGGAGTTCATGATCTGAGCCACAGTCAGCTCCCGGTCTTGTCTTTGTTGACTGTATAGAGCTTCTCCATCTTTGGCTGCAAAGAATATAATCAATCTGATTTCGGTGTTGACCATCTGGTGATGTCCATGTGTAGAGTCTTCTCTTGTGTTGTTGGAAGAGGGTGTTTGCTATGACCAGTGCATTTTCTTGGCAAAACTCTATTAGTCTTTGGCAATGGTCTAGTGGTGTTGCCCACTTTCTTCAATTTAAGTCTGAATTTGGCAATAAGGAGTTCATGATCTGAACCACAGTCTATAAATTCTATAGAAATAGGGAAAGTGTTTGCCAAAACATTCATTTTTAATTATTGTTAAATAAATTACACTGAGTTGATTCTAATACTTTTGCTGCCTACATAAGCAAACCAAAAACCTATAAATGCCTCAAGGTTAAGAAATTTAAACCTAAGGACAACCAATCACAAATCGCCGACCAGGCTTTCCAAATGATACAACCTTATTCTATAGCCAATCAGATGATTTTCTTGTTTTGCTTCCACGTTTTCTGTATAAGGGCTTCCCTGGTAGCTCAGTGGCAAAGAATCCACCTGCAATGCAGGAGACGTGGGTTGGATCCCCGTGTCAGGAAGATCCCTTGAAGAAGGAAATGGCAACCCACTCCTGTATTCTTGCCTGGGAAATCCCATTGACAGAGAAGCCTGGCAGGCTGTAGTTCATGGGGTCGCCAAAGAGTCAGACACTACTTAGCAACTAAACAGCAAGAACAACTTCTCTATAAAAGTCTTTTCCCTAGTGCCTGTCAATGGAATGGAGCTCTTACTCACTTCTGACTTGGTACTGCCCTATTTGAATCGATTTTTCTCTCAAATAAACTCTTTTTTTTTTTAATGCCTCAGTTTATACTTTAACATTACAAAATGGTGTGTATTCTATCACTATGATAATATTTTAAAGTGCAGAAACTAAGAGAGAATGATGGAAAAGTAATATGTAAAACTGAAAGGTCTTTAGGATTTGTGTAATTTTTTTCTCCTCTCATTCACAAATGTTCTATATTACATCATCTTTACAATAATTAAAAACATTAAAACAAAAGAACTCAAATGCTTGAGAAATGAAAACTTGTTTAGGTGACAAGGTTAGGAATATATTTTCTTTATAAAATTTCAATTTGATATTTTTGGGAAAATAATGAATATATCTTATTAAAAGAAACAGGTAATAAATTTTTAAAAAATATGTTATTTTTAAGAGCATAAAAAAGCACCAAATACCTAGAAATAAGTGTGATGAAAGATGTACAAGACAACTGCAGAAGACTGCTAAGAGAAAGTAGAGACGAGGTATAAACAGAGATATACAGTACCAGGTTCATGACCTAGAAATCTTAACATAAGTAAGATGTTAAAAAATAAATAAGCAAAAGTAAAAAAAAAAAAAAAAGCAAAAGCAAAAAAAATTAGCTACAAGAATACATTGTACAGCACAGGGAATATTGCCAATACTTTATAATAACTATAAATAGAATATAATCTTGAAAAACTGTGAATCACTATGTTTTACACCTGAAACTTATATATTGTAAGCCAACTATACCTCAGTTAAAAACAAAAAAAAGTCAATTCTCCCTAAATTGATTGATAGATGCAATCCAAGCAAAATTTTTGGTGAAAATACGAAGAACCTAGAAGAGCCAACAATCTTGAAGTAAAATATCATAGTTGAAAGACTTAACACTATGAGAAATCAGTGCCTACTGTAAAGTAATGAGACAGGTTGATGCTGGCACAAGGAAAAACAAGAGAACAGAATATGATGGAGTCTGAAAACTGGTGTCACAGAGAATCATTGTCCTTGGTGTGGGACCTCCCTCCCCAGCATTTGGTGTCAGAAGTGTTATGTGTGTGGTAGTAGTGTAAGAGTAAAGGAGGAACACAGTAGACCAAGTTTTTTCTAAAACAGTTTCATATATGTAATGTAGTACCAAGAGAAATCACACTAAAAAAATCTATAGAAAGAGGCATATCCATACTACATAGATAAACCAAAATGAAATTCTGAACAAGATGAAGTGTGTTATATTTACCTTTTTTTATGCAAAGTAAATTCTTTTTTGATCAATTTCACAAAATTGAAACAAGTTTGTTTAAGTTCTTTTAGTTGGCTTTTTAAAAACTGAGGTATAATTTCAATATTTAAAAACCCTATTTATTTGGAATTTCTTTTCACTTAGATGGGCCTCTACTTTTTCTCCCCTAGAGTAAGTGGTCCTAAATTAAGCCTACTCTCAGTTAACAAAGTAGCATCCATCATTAATGCTATATCATAAGAAGAAAAAACAATAAAAACTATAGAATAAGACAGTATCCTTCGAAAAACGACGCCATCGATAAGTGTAAGTAAGTAAGTAAGTAAGGTCACTCAGTCGTGTCCGACTCTTTGTGACCCCATGGACTGCAGCCCACCAGGCTCCTCCGTCCATGGGATTCTCCAGGCAAGAATACTGGAGTGGGTTGCCATTTCCTTCTCCAGGGGATCTGCCCGACCCAGGGATCGAACCCGGGTCTCCCGCATTGCAGGCAGACGCTTTAACCTCTGAGCCACCAGGGAAGTCTTTTGATAAGTGTAAGTAAATGCTGAAAGAAAGCTCTATAGAAAGGTTTTAAGAATCTAGCATGGGGATTTCCCTGGTGGTCCAGTGGTTGGGAATCCGCTTTCCAGTGCAGAGGATGCAGGTTTAATCTCTGGTCGGGGAACCAAGATCCCACGCGCTGCCACAACTGAGCCCACACGCTTGAGAGCCTGTTCCTCACAACTAGAGAGCGCCCTAGATGTGCCCCTCGCAGCCAAAAAAAAAAACAAAACAAGGAATCTAGCACGGGTCATAAAAATAAAAAGTTATCTGAATTCTTTGGCTAGATATTTTTCTTACTATTCATAAACACTCAGCTTCCAAGAAACTTCAGCAGTGGAAGTAAGTACCCATTTTATCCAAAGTAGGTCAGATTAATTCTATATATTGCCACCACAATGCTCAATTCACTCAAATATATTTCCTAGTTCTTGTAGCCAGAACTCTTTGGAAAGTGTAGCAAAGACTGGCCAGTTGTTTACCAAATCATTTTTCTTTCACCACTTGGCATACTGTTAGATAGTGTTTCCCGGCCTCCTTTGAAGTTACGTATATCCATGTTTATGAGTTCTGTGGGTCAAAGACTTGGCCATATAAACCCTCCCAGGAATGATACTCTACGCTTGCCCCCTCATCTGTTGGATGCAGAGATCCAATGGAAGGGAACTTGAGGAAGCCCCAAGGGATTGTGAAGCCCCTAAATAGAAGGTGCATGGGTCTCTGAGTTGCCACTAGGCAGAAATGATGAGTTATTTGACTAGAAGCACTTATATGGAACTACAGACAGACAATAAACAAACATTTATTGTTATGCTACTGACTTTTTATTTTAGTAGCAGTTAGTGCCTTGACATATACAGAGTACGTGTTTCTCATACCTCCTTTCTCTGCTTCTCCTCAACTAAATTCATTAGGGAATTAGTTGTGAGACTCCTTTAGTGATCCTGCAAAAAGACATCATTAATAAAACTCCATGGAGAAACTTGCTAATTGCTAGGTTTGAATTTTTTTTGTCAGCCCACCCTTCCTTGCTGTTATAGTCCATCGACCTTTTAAAACATTTTTTTAATTTATTTAGTTTTATTTATTTATTTGGCTGCACCAGAACTTAGTTATGGCATGAAACTCTGAGTTGGGAAATGTGGGTTCTGGATCCCTGACCAGGGATTGAACCTGGACCCTCTGCATTCAGAGCACAGTCTCAACCTCTGGACCACCAGGGAAGTCCCTAGAAACAACTTTTGATAGCAAAAATAAGGCTTTGGGGTTTGCAGTCCCAAGAAAGCAGAAGAATAGCACAGGAGCTCACTTTCTCCCACACAGATTTATCAAAAGATCAATTGAATATGAAGCAACTTCCACAAAAATAAGGGCACCCCAAATACAGAAAGTTAAGCAAAATAAAAAGACAATGAAATATCCATTAAGTGAAGGAACATGATAAAAACCCCACCACACCAAACAAAAGAGGAGAAGATATGGAGTCTACCTGAAAAAGATTTCAGAATAATGATAATAAAAATGATCCAAAGTTTTGAAAACAAGATGGAGTTACAAATAAATAGTCTAGAGACAAGGATATGGAAGATGCAAGAAATGTTTAACAAGGACATAGAAGAAATAAAGAATAGTCCATCAATAATGAACAATGCAATAACTGAGATTAAAAAACTCTACTAAAAGTAGAATAACTGAGACAGAAGAGAGGATAGTGAGGTAGAAGATAGAATGGTGGTAATAAATAAAGCAGAGTGGAAAAAAAATTAAAAAGGAGGACAACTTCAGAGACCTCTGGGACAGTATTAAATGCCCCAGCATTCAAATCATAGATGTCTGCAAAGAAGAAGACAAAAAGAAAGGGCATGAGAAAACATCTGGGGAGATAATAGTTAGCAAATCTTCCCTAAAATGGGGAAGGAAATAACAACTCAAGTCCAAGAAACTCAGAGTCCCAAACAGGATAAATCCAAGCCCAAACACACCAAGACACACAATAATCAAAGGAACAAAAACACAAAGAAAAAATATTAAAAGAGCAAAGGAAAAGCAACAAAAACACACAAGGGGATCCCCATGAGGATAACAGCTGATCTTTCAATAGAAACCCTTCAGGCGAGAAGGGAATGACAGGACATACTTTAAAAATAAAGATGAAAGAGAAAAATCTATAGCCAAGATTAATCTACCCAGCAAGGATCTCAATCAGATATGAAGGATAAATCAAAAGCTTTACAGAGAAGCAAAAGCTGAGAGAATTCAGCATCACTAATCCAGCTCTTCAACAAATGTTAAAAGATCTTCCCTAGACAGGAAACAAAGGAAAGGTCTATAAAAACAAATCCAAACAATACAGAAATTGTATTAGAATCATACTTATCAAGAATTATCTTTAATGTAAATGGGTTAAATGCCCCAACCCAAAGACAAAGACTGGCTGGATGTATACAAAAACAAAACACCTATCTATGCTGTCTACAAGAGACCTACCATAAACCTAGGTTTACATATGGACTGAAAGTGAGGGGCTTGAAAAAGATATTTCATGCCAATGAAGACCAAAAGAAAGCAGGAGTAGCAATACTTATATCAGATAAAAAAAAAGACTTTGAAATAAAGACCATGATGAGAGACAAAGAAGGACACACATAATGAGCAAGGGGTCAATCCAAGAAGAAGATATAACAGTTATAAAATATATGACCTCAATAAAGGAGCACCTCAATACATAAGGCAAATGTTAACAAGTATGAAAGGGGAAATTAACCATAACACAATAATAGTGGGAGTCTTTGATACCCCACTCACGCCTATGGATAGATCAACTAAACAGAACACAACTTTTAAATAATAAAATGAACAAGGTAGACCTAACCGATATCTACAGGGCATTTTTCCCCAAAACAATGGATTTCACCTTTTTCTCAAGTGCACAGAGAACATTTTCCAGGATAGATCACATCCTGGGCCACAAATCTAGCTTTGCTATTTTTTTTTTAATAAAATAATTTTAAGCATCTTTTCAGATCACAATGTGGTAAGATTAGATATCAACTGCATCCAAAAACCTAAAAAACACAAACATATGGAAGCTAAACACACTTCTGAATAGCCAACACGTTATGAAAGAAATAAAAAAGATAATCAAAATATGCATAGAAGCAAATGATAATGAAAACATGAAAGCCCAAAACCTATGGGATTCAGTAAAAGCAGTGCTGAGGAAGGTTCATAGTAATACAAGTCTACCTCAAGAAACAAGAAAAACATCAAATAAATAGCCTACCTTTGCACCTAAAGCAACTATAAAAAGAAGAACAACAACAATTATTTTAAAAAAGCAAGTTTAGTAGAAGGAAACAAATCATAAATATCAGAGCAGAAATAAATGAAAAAGAAATGGAGACTACAGCAAAGATCAACAAAACTAAAAGCTAGTTCTTTGAGAAGATAAATAAATTAGATAAACCATTAGCCAGACTCATTAAGAAATAAGGGGGATGCATGTATACCCGTGGCTGATTCATGTAAATGTATGGCAAAAAAACCACCACAGTATGGTAACATAATTAGCCTCAAATTAAAATAAATAAATTAATTAAAAGATAAAATCAATAAAATTAGAAATGAAAATGGAGAAATCACAACAGACAACACAGAAATACAAAAGATCATGAGACCACTATGAGTGATTATACTTCAATAAAATGTACAACTGGAAGAAATGGAAAAATTCTTAGAAAAGTATAACCTTCCAAAACCTTCATGAACCAGGAAGAATTAGAAAATCTTAACAGACCCATTGCAAGCATGGAAATAGAAACTGTAATAAAAAATCTTCCAACAAACCAAAGCCCAGGACCAGATGGCTTCACAGATAAATTCCACCAAAAATTTAGAGAAGAGCCAACATCTATCCTACTCAAACTCTTCCAGAAAATTGCAGAGAAAGGTCAACTCCCAAACTAATTCTATGAGGCCACCATAATCCTGATACCAAACCAGACAAAGGTGTTACCAAAAATGAAAACTACAGGCCAGTATCATTGGTGAACATTGATGCAAAAATCTTCAACAAAATTCTAGCAAACAGAATCCAACAACATACTAAAAAGATCATAAATCATGACTAAGTGGGTGTTATTCCAGGGATACAAGGATTATTCAATATTTGTAAATCAATCAATATGATATACCATATTAACAAACTGAAAGATAAAAACCATATGATTATCTCAATAGATGCAGAGAACACCTTTGAAAAATTTAACATCCATGCATAATTAAAACAAAAACAAAAACAAACAACTTTCCAGAAAGCAGGCACAGAAGGAACATAGCTCAACATAATAAAAGCCATCTATAACAAATCCACAGCAAACATTATCCTCAATGGTGAAAAACTGAATGCATTTCTTCTAAAATCAGGAACAAGACAAGGGTGCCCACTCTCACCACTACTAAGTAGCATAATTTTGCCAGTCCTAGCCATAACAATCAGAGAAGAAAAAGAAATAAAATGAAACCAGATTGAGAAAGAAGTAAAACTCTTACTATTTGCAGATGACATGATCCTCTGCATAGAAAACCCTAAAGAAACCATCAGAAAATTACTAGAGCTATTCAATGAATATAATAAATTACAGGATTAGAACTCAGCAATCCCACTGCTGGGCATACACATTGAGGAAAACATAATTGAAAGAGACACATATATCTCAGTGTTCATTGTAGCACTGTTACAATAGCTAGGACATGGAAGCAACCTAGATGCCATTGGCAGATGAATAGATAATGGAGTGTTGTACATACACAACGGAATATTACTCAACTATAAAAAGGAACACACCTGAGGCAGTTCTAATGAAATTGAAAGTGTACTACATGGCAGATGCCAGATTTTACTAAATGTGTGAGTTGGAAAAGTTACTCAATTTCTCTTCACTCCAGTTTCATTGTCTGTAACAATGGGGATAATAACAAAATCTACCTGATAGAGTTGGTGTAAGAAATAAATGAGTTTAAAGATCTAATAAAGCATTTATATCAATATTTTGCACATAGTAACTATTTAAAAATGAAATGTTAGCTTCTATCAAGTGCAGACTTGTACTCTGGAAAAAGACAGTGCCCTATAGCCTGCAATCATGTGGGTGATGGCTAAAAAGTAGAAACCAAGCCTGAGGAAAGTAACGTCTGTGAAGAGATTTGGGTTTTGTCATAATCTGTAATTGTTTCCAATGAAGTGTGAGATAGCAAAAATCTTCATGCTGCCACAAAATAATTCAGAAACAGTGATCTGAAAATGATTGAATGTTTTGTAGAAGGTCATAGGCACAGATGTTAAAGAGAAATTTGTCCCTACAAAGACAGAGACCATGTTATAGGCCAAAAAATGCAGGCATTGAAGAATGTGGTAAATACAGAAGGAATTGCATCAAGTTGTGTACAGTGAGGGATTGGGATAGTCTGTCTATATAAATGGATCTGAATGATGACTGAGAACCTTGAGTCCTTTCACCAGCTGTGGAGTCTAGGTAGCTATTACTGGAGGAACAGAAGGGGATGGACTGTGAGTAAGAAGAGAAGGATAAGGTTGGCAGATCCCCACAAAAACTGGATTACAAAGGACTGTCCTTCATTTCTCTTAGCCAATAAAGTACTTTTTTTTGATTTTTTAAAAACTTATTTTACTGAAGTATAATTGATTTACAACGTTGAGTTAATTTCTACTGAAATATATATTCACCTATATACATTATTTTTATATTCTTTTCCATTTGGCTTATCACAGGATATTGAATGTGGTTCCTTGTGCTATACGGTAGGACACTTTTGTTTAACCAGTCTGTATGTAATAGCTTGAATCTGCTAACCCCAAGCTCCCAATCCATCCTCCACTATCCCCTCCCTTGGCAAACACAAGTCTACATTCACGTCTGTGAGTCAATTTCTGTTTCATAGATAAGTTCATTTGTATCATATTTTTGATTCCACATGTAAGTGATATCTTATGTTATTTGTTTTTTCTTACTTCATTTAATATGATAATTACTAGGTCTATTCATGTTACTGCAAATGACATTATTTCATTCTTTTTTATGGCTGATTAATATACCATTGCAAATATGCACCACATCTTCATTATCCATTCATCTGTTGATGGACATTTAGGTTGTTTACAAATCTTGTCTATTGTAAGTAGTGTTGCAATGAACATCAGGATATATTCTATTTTTTCTAATTATAGTTTTGTTTGGATGTATACCCAGGAGTGGGACTGCAGATCATATTAGCCACTAAAGTACTTTTTATAAGATAAATTGAAATTTAATGCCAGAACTCTATTTCATTTGTAATATATTTCCATATGAGAACACATGCTTTTCTTCTTACTAATTATATTCTGTTCAGCTCATCCTGTGAGCTGATAGTTCCCATCTTATTTGGTTGTCATTATAAAGGACAGAGATAAAGAACATCTTCAGATGTTGTCTGGACCTGGGTGAGTGAACTCCCATGATGCCACAGAAAGCAAACAAAACAGGCAGCACCTCAAACAGAGGTGCTTTCACTTGGATGACTCCCCCTAACTGTGCTACATGCAATAGTTCCTTAATAGAAAACTGAGAAAAGCATATGCTAATAAAAATGTTCTATTTTAATAAACCCATGTGTGGTAGATGCTTTAAAATTGTCATCAATAAGGCTTTTCAATACAAGCAAAGAATATGAAAAATGTTAGGCTCTTAATGTTCAGCCTTATATGTTAAAGAATTACTTTTAGTTCTTATCATTTGTTTGAAGAGGAAAACAAAGACAGATATGAGATAATAGGCTTCGTGAACGATTAATACATAATTTGGGGCCATGCTTGGGTCACATTTATATATCAGAAAAAGAATAGCAAAACAATATGCAATGTTTTTCAGTAAATTACTGAATCCAACTTTATATTCAACAAGCATTTATCAGCATCTACTTTATGCCAGATATTGTTTTGGCTGCTGGAGAAATAATGGAGACAAGAACAATCTTTCTATCTTAATGGAGTTTGAATTCTATTTAATTGATAAAGGAATCATGAAAATTTTCTAATGAGCTAGAATTCACTCACTAGGGAATCAATTTTAGAAATCTCTGCCAGATGATATTTCCCAAAATCTACAATAAGAAGAAAGTCCTAGTAGAACACTAGAAGAAGAACTAAGGAATTCTTACTCCTCAGGTGATGATAAATAGTGGACAAGATGAATACTTTTTCATAATAATGAAGTCACAGGAGTCACCCATCTCTGAAAGGAAGAGAGCAAGGCTGATCTCACTCCCCAGTCACCACCTGCCAGCTGGGAGACACCAATAAGCAAATACAGGCATCTGGTGTGATATGGGTTTCCTTCATGAAACCTTCAACATCTATACCCTTCACCATCTTGAATAACATGAATATTACATGCAAACTAACCAAAGATAAAAAGACTGAAAAAAAAAAACAAAAATATGTATCAATTTACAAATACTGGGGATCTGATACACCTGAGACAGTCAAAACTTGGGCTACTAGAGCAGAGATGATTTTAAAATAACCTAGCAATACATTTAAATTTAAAGGGACCTAATAATCAATTTCATGCAAAGATGGGCTCAATAAAGGACAGAAATGGTATGAACCTGACAGAAGCAGAAGAGGTGGCAAGAATACACAGAAGAACTGTACAAAAGATCTTCACGATCTGGATAATTACGATGGTGTGATCACTCACCTAGAGCCAGACATCCTGGAACGTGAAGTCAAGTGGGCCTTAGAAGCATCACTATGAACAAAGCTCATGGAGGTGATAGAATTCCAGTTGAGCTATTTCAAATCCAAAAAGATGATGCTGTGAAAGTGCTGCACTCAATATGCCAGCAAATTTGGAAAACTCAGAAGTGGCCACAGGCCTGGAAAATGTCAGTTTTCATTCCAATCCCAAAGAAAGGAAATGCCAAAGAATGCTCAAACTACCACACAATTGCACTCATCTCACACGCTAGCAAAGTAATGTCAAAATTCTCCAAGCCAGGCTTCAGCAATATATGAACTGTGAACTTCCAGATGTTCAAGCTGGATGTAGAAAAGGCAGAGGAATCAGAGATCAAATTGCTAACATCTGCTGGATCATAGAAAAAGCAAGAGAGTTCCAAAAAAAAACATCTATTTCTGCTTTATTGACTATGCCAAAGCCTTTGACTGTGTGGATCACAATAAACTGTGGAAAATTCTGAAAGAGATGGGAATACCAGATCACCTGACCTGCCTCCTGAGAAACCTGTATGCAAGTCAGGAAGCAGCATTTAGAACTGGACATGAAACAACAGACTGATTCCAAATAGAAAAAGGAGTACATCAAGGCTGTATATTGTCACTCTGCTTATTTAACTTGTATGCTGAATACATCATGAGAAACACTTGTCTGGAAGAAGCACAAGCTGGTATCAAGACTGATGAGAGAAATATCAATAAACTCAGATATGCAGATGAAGAACTAAAGAGCCTCTTGGTGAAAGTGAAAGAGGAGAGTGAAAAATTTGACTTAAAGCTCAACATTCAGAAAACTAAGATGGCATCTGATCTCATAACTTCATGGCAAATCAATGGGGAAACACTGGAAACACTGGCTGACTGTATTTTGGGGGGTTCCAAAATCACTGCAGATGGTGACTGCAGCCATGAAATTAAAAGACGCTTATTCCTTGGAAGGAAAGTTTTGACCAACCTAGACAGCATATTAAAAAGCAGAGACATTACTTTGCCAACAAAGGTCTGTCTAGCCAAGGCTAATATCAATAAACTCAGATATGCAGATGAAGAACTAAAGAGCCTCTTGGTGAAAGTGAAAGAGGAGAGTGAAAAATTTGACTTAAAGCTCAACATTCAGAAAACTAAGATGGCATCTGATCTCATAACTTCATGGCAAATCAATGGGGAAACACTGGAAACACTGGCTGACTGTATTTTGGGGGGTTCCAAAATCACTGCAGATGGTGACTGCAGCCATGAAATTAAAAGACGCTTATTCCTTGGAAGGAAAGTTTTGACCAACCTAGACAGCATATTAAAAAGCAGAGACATTACTTTGCCAACAAAGGTCTGTCTAGCCAAGGCTATAGTTTTTCCAGTAGTCATGTATGGATTTGACAGTTGGACTATAAAGAAAGCTGAGCACAGAAGAATTGATGTTTTTCCACTGTGGTGTTGGAGAAGACTCTTGAGAATCCCTTGGACTTCAAGGAGATCTAGCCAGTCCATCCTAAAGGAACTCAGTCCTGGCTATTCATTGGAAGGACTGATGCTGAAGCTGAAACTCCAATACTTTGGCTACTTGATGTGAAGAACTGACTCAATTGAAAAGATCCAAATGCTGGGAAAGATTGAGCGCAGGAAGAGAAGGGGATGACAGAGGATGAGATGGTTGGATGGCATCACCATCAATTGACATGAGTTTGGGTAGGCTCCATGATTTTGTGATGGACAAGGAGGCCTGGAGTGTTGCAGTTCACAGGTTCACAAAGAGTCAGACATGACTGAGTGACTGAACTGAACTGAATAAGGTAAACACATGCCAGTAACCAAGAATCACTGGAAAAGTTGGCTGACAACTTCAACAAAATTTATAATCAGAATACCTAAGGAGATGCATTTAGAGTACAAAGAAAAATCTTGCTGGATAAAACACTGCTTAACAAAACCATTTTAAAATTTAAGATTTCCAAAGTAAAGGATTTAGTAGATAAATTTAATCAGTGTGTCGATCCGGTTGAGACCTGCTTTAAGAGCTTTAAAAATCAGGGAAGATAAATATTTTAGTAATGCAGAAAAAATACAATGAGATAAAAAATCGTGATACATCCTGGTAAAATGTCTGAACACGAAAGATAGAAAGAAAAAACATTACACTCTTCCATATAAAAAGATTAAGGTATCTACAAAGAAAAATGTGATCATATTTGCATCTGAATTTTACCCACAATATCAGAAACAAGAAAAACATTGGTAAAACATGAAAAGCTAAAATCCAAGAACAGCAACCAAATCATCACTCTCATTCATCTGTTAGCATTAAAGGAAGACTTCTGAGGTTACACAAAGAATCTTCAAGGTATTACCCATGTCTCCAAAAGAAACAAAAATTGAAAAGAAAGCACAAGATACCTGAAGATGAGAAGGTACAGAGGACAATTTTGGTGACCAATGACCTGTGATACAATTATTAATAGATTAAATCCAAGTGGAGAATAGTGGACTTTATGGTAATAATTATATCAAGCAATATTTATTGCCTGCTTACATAACAAAGGCAATATTTAAGAAGATCATTTCAATATAGCAGAGAAGAAGGACATGTGCTCATCTTCTCCTGTGAGAACACCAAAATCACAACTAGTTGTTGAACAACCATTTACAGGAGGACACAAAAACCCATCAAAAAAAGATACTCAACATCCAAGGAAAAAGGAGAAGCTTCAGTAAGATGGTAGGAGGGGCACAACCAAGAAAAAATCAAATCCCACACCTGCCAAGTGGGTGACACAGAAACTGGAGAACAATAATACCAAACAAGTTCTTGAGCTGTTGTGACAGTTTTGGGCCCCACATCCGGTTTGCTAGCCAGGGAATCTTGCAAAGGGACTAGGTATTCTCAAGGAATCTGACTTTGAAGGCTAGTGGGATTTGATTGCAGAACACACATAGGACTGGGAGAAACAGGGACTCCACTCTTGGAGGGAACAAACAAAATATTTTGTAAACCAGGACCCAGGTGACCCCACAGCGGACTGAGCCAGACCTATCTTTAAGTGCTTGAGGGTCTCCTGCAGATGTATGTGTCTGCAGTGGCCCACCACTGGAAAGGTGATACTGGCAGCAGCAGTCCTGGGAGGTGCCCCTTGGACTTCACCATTAACCCTCCGATAGAGCCTGTAGAATCTAGTGCTGGATTGCCTCAGGGTAATCAGTTAACAGGGAGGAAGCAAAGCCCCACAGGAGGACACAATCAGCATACAATCAGATTAAAGTTTTACTGAGATTGCAGGCAGAAATGAAAAGGCAGAGGAACCAGAGATCAAATTGCCAACATTCGCTGGATCATGGAAAAAGCAAGAGAGTTCCAGAAAAACATCTATTTCTGCTTTATTGACTATACCAAAGCCTTTGACTGTGTGGATCACAATAAACTGTGGAAAATTCTGAGAGAGATGGGAATACCAGACCACCTGATCTGCCTCTTGAGAAATCTGTATGCAGTTCAGGAAGCAACAGTTAGAACTGGACATGGAACAACAGACTGGTTCCAAATAGGAAAAGGAGTACATCAAGGCTGTATATTGTCACCCTGCTTATTTAACTTCTATGCAGAGTACATCATGAGAAACGGTGGACTGGAATAAGCCCAAGCTGGGATCAAGATTGGCGGGAAAAATATCAATAACCTCAGATACGCAGATGACACCACCCTTATGGCAGAAAGTGAAGAGGAGCTAAAAAGCCTCTTGTTGAAAGTGAAAGAGGAGAGTGAAAAAGTTGGCTTAAAGCTCAATATGCAGAAAACGAAGATCATGGCATCTGGTCCCATCACTTCATGGAAAATAGATGGGGAAACGGTAGAAACAGTGTCAGACTTTATTTTTTTGGGCTCCCAAATCACTGCAGATGGTGACTGCAGCCATGAAATTAAAAGACGCTTACTCCTTGGAAGAAAAGTTATGACCAACCTACATAGTATATTCAAAAGCAGAGACATTACTTTGCCGACTAAGGTCTGTCTAGTCAAGGCTATAGTCTTTCCTGTGGTCATGTATGGATGTGAGAGTTGGACCATGAAGAAAGCTGAGCGCTGAAGAATTGATTCTTTTGAACTGTGGTGTTGGAGAAGACTCTTGAGAGTCCCTTGGACTGCAAGGAGATCCAACCAGTCCATTCTGAAGGAGATCAACCCTGGGATTTCTTTGGAAGGAATGATGCTAAAACTGAAGCTCCAGTACTTTGGCCACCTCATGCGTAGAGTTGACTCATTTGAAAAGACCCTGATGCTGGGAGGGATTGGGGGCAGGAGGAGAAGGGGACGACCGAGGATGAGATGGCTGGATGGCATCACGGACTCAATGGAAGCGAGTATGAGTGAACTCTGGGAGTTGATGATGGACAGGGAAGCCTGGTGTGCTGCGATTCATGGGGTTGCAAAGAGTTGGACACGACTGAGCGACTGAACTGAACTGAAGATGTGCAGATATTACCATCCTTATGGATGGCAGAAAGTGAAGAAGAACTAAAGAGCCTGTGACAAAAGTGAAAGAGAGTGAAAATGTTAGCTTAAAACTCAAATTCTAAAAACTAAGATCATGGCATCCTATCCTATCCCATCACTTTGTGGCAAATAGATGGGGAAACAATGTGACAGTGAGAGATTTTACTTTGGGGGCTCCAAATTCACTGCAGATGGTGATTGCAGCCATGAAATGAAAAGACACTTGTTCCTTGGAAGAAAAGCTATGACCAACCTAGACAACATATTAAAAAGCAGAGACATTACTTTGTCGACAAAGGTCTGTCTGCTCAAAGGTATGGTTTTTCCAGTAGTCATATATGGATGTGAGAGTTGGATGATAAAGAAAGCAGAGCAATGAAGAATTAATGCTTTTGAACTGTAGTGTTGGAGAAGACACTTGAGAGTCCCTTGGCCAGCAAGGAGATCCAACCAGTCCATCCTAAAGGAAATCAGTCCTGAATATTCACTGAAAGGACTGATGCTGAAGCTGAAGCTCCAATACTTTGGCCACCTGATGTGAAAAACTGACTCATTGGAAAAGATACTGATGCTGGGAAAGATTGAAGGCAGGAAGAAAATGGGATGACAGAGGATGAGATGGTTGAATGGCATCACTGACTCAATGGACATTAGTTTGAGGAAGCTCTGGGAGTTGGTGATGGGCAGGGATACCTGGCATGCTACAGTCCATGACGTTGCAAAAAGTCAGACACGACTGAGCAACTGAACTGAACTGAGTGTGGCCCTGCCCACCAAAGCAAGACCTAGTTCTCCCCACTGTCAGTGCCTCCCATCAGTAAGCTGGCACAAGTCTCTTATCCAAGAGCAGAGAGAATAAGCAAGAACTACAATCCCACAGCCTCCAGAACAAAACCCATGTTTCACACACTTTATTGTTGCTTTAATTGCTAAGTCATATCTGACTCTTTTATGACACCATGGACTGTAGCCCACCAAGCTCCTCTGTCAATAGGATTTACAGATGGGTTCTTTACCAGCAGAAGCCTTTCATGTATTTATTTTGTATTAATTCTCACAAAAAATCCATAACATTTATTAAAGTGACTTTAATGAATAGTTGTGGTTGAAGAATACAGTTTAAAATGTCTCAGTATAGAGAGTCAACAAAGAAGAAGTAAAATTTTTTGTAAATTTGTTTCTGGTGTGTTGTGGGGGCAGGGAAACAGTTAAGGAAATAATTTCTTTGAGGTAAAATAGTTGTTCTCTATCAAAAATATGAGATCATGTATATTAGTCATATGCTGAATTCTTCCATTAAACAATGGAAATTGTCTTGATTACAAATCAAAAGTCTACTTTAGGCTATTTGTAAGACACTGACTAAAATAAAAATAATAAAGAAAGACAGCATGAAAGAACATAAAAAGCAAAACACATCTAAATGCAGACAAAATAATACGTGGATGTCAGTAATATTATCAGATCCAGGGGAGGCTAAAGTTTACATAACCACAAAGGTAAAGGGGAATATTATGTAATTATAAGAAACATGATACCTATAAACTTGAAGATATAAAAAGTTAATAGTAAATATGTAAAAAAAGAAACAGCTTTTTACAAGCCTATTGACTAACTCTGTGAATATACTAAAAACTATTGAATCATATACTCTAAATTTTTGAAATCATATGATATGTGAATTACATTTCAATAAAGCTCCCTCCCAAAAGAGGTATTTTAAAAAAGCAATGAAAAGAACTGATGTTAAAAACAGAAAAAATATAAATGGAAATCATAAATGCAAAAATTTACTTATAAAAGATCAATAAAGCTGATTAAATATATAACCTTATATTCTTCAATTAAAAATTTAATAATTTTTAGGAAATCTGTGGGTAATTAACAAACCTAATTCATACTCGTTGACAACAAATATACTGATCACATTCCAATCAACTTAGAAAATGTCAAATAATCTTAAGCAATTTCAAATTAGCATATATATGTCTAAAAGAGGAAAGCAAAACTGAATACAAATAATATGAAAAGTGTATCAGTGAATAAACATCATCTCAGAGTACATACAACAAATGAAAAGCTTGATTTAGGAAAATTTTTTTAGTTTTTAGTTCATTTATCATTATCAGAGGTGAAAGCACATAAATATAGAACTTACAAGAAACAGAGATAGCTTTAACAAAATTTACTTTAAAAAGTGGGAAAAGAAAATTAATTTACATCAAAGTAGAAACTAATTAAAACTAGAGGGATAAATGAATCAAAAACTTCTATGAAGATACAAATGAAGCAGATTAAACCTTTGCTTAAGGAATGGTTAGACAGCAAAAGACATGCATGATTAAGCTTCAGAAAAAAAGACATAGCCAGCTATTACATTACATGAATAAAATTTTAATTGAAATTATTTCAAAATTTTTTCTTTTTAATGAATAAGAGGTAAAATATTTCATGTGTGTGTGCACTCAGTCATGTCCGACTCTGTGATCCCATGGACTGTAGCCTACTAGGCTCCTCTGTCCATGGAATTTTCCGAGCAAGAATACTGGAGTAGGTTGCCGTTTACTAATCCAGGGTACTGGGGACCGGCCCCGGTTGGATCTAGGGTATCTGAAGCATGGACGGTGAGGCAAGAGAGATATATAGATATAGAGAGAGATAAGGAAAGAATTTGTGGTAAAGAGAATAGAGGAGAGAAAAGAGGCTGATATTCCTTGGTTTACACAGAAAGCCAATAAAGCCTCAGACAAGAGACTTGCTCTGTTCACATAGGCTGCAGGTGCCCTCTCGAATAGCAGAAGGTGCCCCACCTTGGGCACCTTCTCGAGTGGGTCTTAGAAGCTCAGGCAGGAAAATGAACTTAGAGGGCCCCTGCGTTCCAGGAATTAGCCTGAAAAAGAGATAAAGAGAGAAAGAAAGTATGGCATGGGGAGGCCAAGCTTGTGCAAGACCCGTAACTTTATTTTCAAAAGGAGCTTGTATACCCTAAGTTTTACATAATGGAAGAAGCAGTCATGCAGGGGCAGCAGTACTGACCCTTATCTATACCAGGCTTTCTTTCTGCATACCTTTCCATATACAAAAGGTCTCAGGTAATTTACATTATCTTCTGGCCAAGAAGCCTGTTAACATTTTATGGCTCTTTTCCTTGATAAATATTAATCAACCAGAAAACTCATTTTTCCTTGAAGTGTAGTTTTCTTTAATCTGCATCACCCTCAAACTACTAAATACAGTTACATTCCTATAGAACAAAGGTGCAGTGGGTTATACAGAGAAAGTACTTAACTCAAAGATCTATTGTTGCTAATGTCAGGGCTACTACCTCTTTTTTCTATATACCAAGTATATCAACAAATAAAAGATATGAAGACTTGGCAGCAAGTATTGGCTCAACAATGAAACCCTTAACCAGTTCTATTCTAATGATTTTTAATTCTTTGAAAGACTCTATATTCCTAGAATGTTTTAAGCTTCCTGTACCTCTTGCAGTTGGGAGGCTGTAAACAATCACATACTTAATTATAAAAGTCCGGATAAACCTTTCAGGCAAGTTAGAAAGCTATCAAAGGGGTTTGAATTGAAACACTCCAATTACGCCCAGGAGACTTATTAACTAGAGTTCTAAGTTAATTTTCTTCAGAGAAAGGTGGTCGGGGATAGCTCCCCGTTGATAACAGAGGAGTTGGTGAAAAATAGCAGGACAGGCAAATTCTGGTTTTGGGGTAGATGCTCGATCAGATCCAAGGGGTCCCTCGAGTCCTGACTTGCTTTTGCCTGTCAGGCCTCTTCCTCATGACTTTTGTCATGGGTGGGATCTCCCATGCTGGCTCCCAGTACCAGGGATCTTCCTGATGAAGGGATCGAAGTCGAGTCTCCTGTGTGTCCTGCATTAGCAGGGAGATTCTTTAACACTGCACCACCTGGGAATAGTAAAGTCTAAATCTCCAAGTTGAACTTAAGAAGAAGTAGAAAGCTTTGAATAAAACAATTACCTATAAAGAAACTGGAAAGGTGATTAAAAATCTTTTTTAAGAATGAATCTGGATTAGATGGACTCATAGAAAATTCAATCTAATCTTTAACCTTTAAAGAACAAATATTTTCAGTTAATTAAAATACTCAATAATGTGAAAGCACATGAAAGATTCTTCAGTTGATTTTGAGAAGAGAGTAAACTTTAATGCCAGAACCCAATAAAGATCAAGAAAAGTTATGACCAACCTAGATAGCATAGTGAAAAGCAGAGACATTACTTTGCCAACAAAGGTCCATCTAGTCAAGGCTATGGTTTTCCAGTGGTCATGTATGAATGTGAGAGTTGGACTGTGAAGAAAGCTGAGCACCAAAGAATTGATGCTTTTGAACTGCGGTGTTGGAGAAGACTCTTAAGAGACCCTTGGACTGCAAGGAGATCCAACCAGTCCATTCTGAAGGAGACCAGTCCTGGGTGTTCTTTGGAAGGGATGATGTGAAAGCTGAAACTCCAGTACTTTGGCCACCACATGCAAAGAGTTGACCATTGGAAAAGACTCTGATGCTGGGAGGGATTGGGGACAGGAGGAGAAGGGAACACCAGAGGATGAGATGACTGGATGGCATCACAGACTCGATGAACGTGAGTCTGAGTGAACTCTGGGAGTTGGTGATGGACAGGGAGGCCTGGCGTGCTGCAATTCATGGGGTCACAAAGAGTCGGACATGACTAAAGGACTGAACTGAACTGAAGTGAACTGAATAAAGATCAAACCAAAAAATAAGAGAGGTCAATTTAAACAATTTCAATGCAAATTTTTTAAATAAAATATGAATAAGTAGAATTCAGGGCATGGCAATGCACTCCAGTATTCTTGCCTGGATAATCCAGTGGACAGAGGAGCCTTGCAGGTTATAGGTCATGGGATTGCAAAGAGTCAGACCAGACTGAACGGACTTTGCATGTATCAGCAGCAGTACAGAAGCAGTACTGTGTAAAAAGTTTAATATCTCATGCCTCAAGTGGAGTTATGCAAAGAATATGCATTATTACAGATTACTATGTTATCAGATTTCCTGAAATTGAATTCAGTTCAGTTCAGTCGCTCAGCCGTGTCCAATTCTTTGTGACCCCATGAATCGCAGCATGCCAGGCCTCCCTGTCCATCACCAACTCCTGGAGTTTACTCAAATTCATGCCAACTGATTTGGTGATGCCATCCAACCATCTCATCCTCTGTCATACCCTTCTCTTCATGCCCCCAACCCCTCCCAGCATCAGGGTCTTTTCCAATGAGTCAACTCTTCACAAGAGGTGGCAAAAGTATTGGAGTTTCAGCTTAGCATCAGTCCTTCCAATGAACACCCAGGACTAATCTCCTTTAGGATGGACTGGTTGGATCTCCTTGCAGTCCAAGTGACTCTCAAGAGTCTTCTCCAACACCACAGTTCAAAAGTATTGATTCTTCGGCACTCAGCCTTCTTCACAGTCCAAATCTCACATCCATACATGAACACAGGAAAAACCATAGCCTTGACTAGCTGGACCTTTGTTGGCAAAGTAATGTCTCTACTTTTCAATATGCTATCTAGGTTGGTCATAACTTTTCTTCCAAGGAGTAAGTGCCTTTCAATTTCATGGCTGCAGTCACCATCTGCAGTGATTTTGGAGCCCCCAAACATAAAGTCAGACACTGTTTCCACTGTTGATAAATTGAATTACTCATATAAAAATATGCATATGGAGTGACTCAATTTCTGGAAATCTGATAACTAAATTTTACTGATAAACAGAGGGGGGAAATCATGTTATCTTACAGTTATGTATATGAAAAGCAATTGTCACAATTCATATATTCTTAAAAGAGATTCTAAGTAAAACAAATAGAAAATTAATACATATATATAATGACTATCACATAAAAGCTCAATAGCTTGTACGATTCCAAATATTGAAACATTAAAACAATTTTAGTTATAATTGGAGATTGCACAGGGAATCACAGTATCATTCAATATTATCTTGGAAGTTTTACTAAATAATTAAAAAAGAAAATGAAATTACTTGTATAAATAATGGATAAGAATATATAAAATGTATAATGAATGAGTGACAGGATTTTGTTCTTTGAAAACTCAAGGACTCCAGGTCTAAAAATTGTTATACTTATTAAGATAATTTGATGTTTTGCACATAAAACTAGCTTAAAGAAATATGTATTTATTTTAGCAATAGGTAATTTGAAAGGAAGTGACAAAAAATATTACAGGAGCAACAAAAATATAAAAAATTCAGTAATAAATTTAACAAGAAAATTACAGGATCTATATGAAGAAAATATTAAATACTTTTGAAAGACTCATAAAAGATGCAATGAAATAAACATGCATTGATTTTTTTTCAAGACATATAACAACAAAATAAGTTGTTAAAAATATATAACTTTATTGTAGTTTGGATTAAAATAGCAACTAATTATAATTAAAGTGATATTGGAGCTCATATGGAAAATAAATTTCCAAAAATATCCAAGAACAGTATAATATACACACATATATAAACACACATACACATATGTATGAAAGAGAAGAGATTTGTCTTATAAGGTACTACAAGGTAATCATATTGATATGTTACTAATATAGGAATACACAAACAGATTAATAGAAAGAAAGAAATTCATAGTACTGAGTTGGCCAAAAAGTGTGTATATATACATATACATGCACAATTATTTATAAGTATGTATCTATACAAACATATATGTATGCATACATAGATATATGTATGTATCTACACACCCAAAGAAAGGCTTCTCAGATGGCACTAGTGGTAAAGAACCCGCCTGCCAATTCAGGAAACCTGAGAGATGTGAGTTCATTCCCTGGGTAGGGAAGATCCCCTGGAGAAAGGAATGGCAGCTCACTCCAGCATTCTTACCTAGAGTCTCATGGACAGAGAAGCACGGTGGGCTATTGTCCATAGGGTTGCAAAGAGTTGGACATAACTGAAGTGACTTAGCACACAGCACACAGGAACATTTATGACAAAAGTTGTAGTTGAACACAGGGCTTTTATTTTTTTTTTCAATGATAGATTACGTTTAAATTATTAGCTTAACTAGTTACACTACACACTTTTAAAAAATGTTACACTGGATTCTTATCTTACTCCATATACAAAAATTAATTTCAGATGATTTGAAATTTAAAATAAATTTTTAAATTTAATTTTAAAAAATTGTTTTAAGTTAAAGTAATTTACAAATAAGTATACCAAATAGCTGAGAGACTGCATGTACAAATCACACCTTCTTGATTAAAAAAGCAATATGGGAAGTATTAAAATATGAAAAAAAAATTCCATTTTATAAAAATAGTATATATAGCAAAAGATAAAATACACAAAATAATTGATATCTAATAAGAGTGAAAGTAAGAAGTTTTCATTAAGATTTTAAAACGTATGGAACAGTGGCTATATACTAAATCACAGGTCATCATTTTACATTTTTATTTCTATTTTAAAATTTGCAGTTATCAGTGCTTGAAAACACTTCTTAATAGTAAGAAAATCCATAATATTTTTCAGTTCAAATTCCCAAACCATCATATTGTTTCATCAGTCAGCAAAATAAAGACTCCTATTAAGTTTCAAACTGTTTTTTACTTCTCACATCACTCTTCTATATATTACCCTTGCCTTCACTAGGTTTACAATTGTCCTTTGAGGATGTGATGATGGAAGCAGCAAGTTCTTAAACATCAATGCAACATCAAAACAGCCTAGGAGAGGTCACAGTTACAGGACAATGAGATGCAAAATGGATGGATCTTTTCACCATATCTTCTTCTGACCTCCAGAGACACCACATTCAAAAGTAAACTTAAATTTTGGTGAAAGGAAAGGTGTTTGAATATACTGTTAAAAAAAAAAAAAAAAGGATTAACTGGATGCCTGGAGAGATAACACAATACAATAGTTGAACATGTGACTCTAGAGGAATTTGCTAGGAAAACTGTGGCTTCTGGGAACTGTACCAGGAAAACAAGCAAGGTTGGTAAATAGGAGAGAAATTGGAAGCACAATAAAGTGACTATAGAGAGTTAAATGTGACAATACACAGAGCAGAGTAATAACTGTTTGACAAGTTCAAAACATTGCTTGTATAGTTTCATTTATATAATCTAGGTTGACAATAAGATAACTACAGATTTTATGAAGTAACTTCTAAGTTTTTAACCAAACCACAAAGTTCATAGATATAACTTAAGAGCACAGATTTTGGAGCCAAATATAAAAGACTTCCTGTAGGTCTTCCCAGGTGGCACTAGTGGTAAAGAATCCACCTTCTAATGCAGGAGACCTGAGAGATGCAGGTTCAGTCCCTGGGTCTGGGAGATCCCTGGAGAAGGGAATGGCAACCCACTCCAGTATTTTTACCTGGAGAATCCCACCGACAGAGGAGCCTGGTGGGCTACAGTCCACGGGGTAGGAAAGAGTAGGACATGACTGAAGCAATTTAGTCCACAAACACGTAGTTTAAGCTCAGATTCTCTGCTCAGTTGCCATTATCTTCAGTATTTCACTTGACTTTATTGTGTCTCAGTTTCCTCATCAGTTAAATAGGGCTAATAAGAGGGCTTCCTTCATAGACTTGTTGTATGGGACTAAATGTGCAAACACGTTTAGGGCTTAGAACAATCCCTGGCATGCATCAGTTCAGTTCAGTCGCTCAGTTGTGTCCGACTCTTTGTGACCCCATGAATCGCAGCATGCCAGGCCTCCCTGTCCAGCACCATCTCCCGGAGTTCACTCAGACTCATGTCCATTGAGTCCGTGATGTCTTCCAGCCATCTCATCCTCGGTCGTCCCCTTCTCCTCCTGCCCCCAATCCCTCCCAGCATCAGAGTCTTTTCCAATGAGTCAACTCTTCACATGAGGTGGCCAAAGTACTGGAGCTTCAGCTTTAGCATCATTCCATTCAAAGAAATCCCAGGGTTGATCTCCTTCAGAATGGACTGGTTGAGTCTCCTTGCAGTCCAAAGGACTCTCAAGAGTCTTCTCCAACACCACAGTTCAAAAGCATCAATTCTTCAGTGCTCAGCTTTCTTCACAGTCCAACTCTCACATCCGTACATGCATAGGTGCTAATAAATGTTAGGAATTATTATCATCCTCTATTCAGTCAGTCAAAATATAGTCGAGAGTGTAATACTTGCCAAATGCTATTTACACTGAAAATATTTTAAAAAGTAATAGGAAATATAACTTTAACATCAAGTAATCTAATGGGGAGACGGATGAGTGACCAGCAGCTTTAGGTCCTCCACTGGATCCATGCAGAGTCTCAGAAAGCAGAGAGTTGGCAGCTCAATGAGAGTCAACAAAACCCTTTCTGGATATGACTCAAAGTAAATCTTGAAGATGGAGGAAAAATGAAGTGCATAGCTTGTGCAAATGATGATAGAATGAAGCATCATAGCATCAAAGAGGGAATCTCAAGTACTTTGTAATAACTGGAGTTAAGGTGGGGGCAAGAAGGAGGAATGTGGTGAATAGTTAATTTCAAGTCAGTGAAAAGAGCCGAGGAATCATAGGAAGGACACTGAACAGCTCTGAATTGAACGTGACTGTGAAAGGCTTTTAAATCAAGGAATAACAAGCTCAGATGCTCCTGAGCTCCAGGCATGAAGATGAAATTGCAAGTGGTGGCCATTTGAAATGCCATGTCAGTAATTTAGTAGAACTAAGTATGGCATCTCAGGTGACACAGTGATAAAGAATCCACTTGCCAATGTAGGAGACACAGGATTGATCCTCGGGTAGGGACGAGGCCCTGGAGGAGGAAATGGCAACCCACTCAAATATTTTTGCCTGGTAAATCAGATGGACATAGGAGCCTGGTGGGCTGCATTCCATGGGATCAAAAATACTTGGACACTACTGAGCACCCACGCACCACCACAAAAGATAGCTATGTTAAAGCCATGAAGTAGAAAGCAAGGAAAATAAACAATGGAGACCAGTTTTCAACAGAGACCACAGCCTTTTCTAACTCAATGAAACTAAGCCATGCCCATGTGGCCACCCAAGATGGGCAGGTCATGGAGAGGTCTGACAAAATGTGGTCCACTGGAGAAGAGAATAGCAAACCATTTCAGTATTCTTGCCTAGAGAATCCCATTAACAATATGAAAAGGCAAAATTATAGGATACTGAAAGAGGAACTCCCCAGGTCAGTAGGTGCCCAATATGTTCCTGGAGATCAGTGGAAAAATCACTCCAGAAAGAATGAAGGGATGGAGCCAAAGTAAAAACAGTACCCAACTGTGGATGTGACTGGTGATAGAAGCAAGGTCCGATGCTGTAAAGAGCAATATTGCATAGGAACCTGGAATGTGAGGTCCATGAATCAAGGCAAATTGGAGTGGTCAAACAAGAGATGGAAGAGTGAACATCAACATTCTAGGAATCAGCAAACTAAAATGGACTGGAATGGGTGACTTTAAATCAGATGACCATTATATCTACTACTGCAGGCAGGAATCCCTCAGAAGAAATGGAGTAGCCACCATGGTCAACAAAAGAGTCCAAAATGCAGTAGTTGGATGCAATCTCAAAAATGACAGAATGATTTCTGTTCATGTCCAAGGCAAACCATTCAATATCACATTAATCCAAGCCTATACCCCAACCAGTAACGCTGAAGAAGCTGAAGTTGAATGGTTCTATGAAGACCTACAAGACCGTTTAGAACTGACACCCAAAAAAGATGTCCTTTTCATTATAGGGGACTGGAATACAAAAGTAAAAGTCAAGAAACACCTGGAGTAACAGGCAAATTTGGCCTTGAAATACAGAATGAAGCAGGACAAAGACTAACAGTTTTGCCAAGAAAATGCACTGGTCATAGCAAACACCCTCTTACAACAACACAAGATTCTACACATGGACATCACTAGATGGGCAACACCGAAATCAGATTCATTATATTCTTTGCAGCCAAAAATGGAGAAGCTCTATACAATCAACAAAAACAAGACCAGGAGCTGACTGTGGCTCACATCATGAACTCCTTATTGCCAAATTCAGACTTAAATTGAAGAAAGTAGGAAAAACCATTGGACCATTCAGTCCAGTTCAGTCACTCAGTCATGTCCGACTCTTTGCGACCCCATGAATCACAGCACACCAGGCCTCCCTGTCCATCACCAACTTCCGGAGATCACTCAGACTCATGTCCATCGAGTCAGTGATGCCAACCAGCCATCTCATACTCTGTTGTCCCGTTCTCCTCCTGCCCCCAATCCCTCCCAGCGCCAGAGTCTTTTCCAATGAGTCAACTCTTCACATGAGGTGGCCAAAGTACTGGAGTTTCAGCTTTAGCATCATTACATCAAAAGCAATCCCAGTGCTGATCTCCTTAAGAATGGACTGGTTGGATCTCCTGGCAATCCAAGGGACTCTTAGTCTTCCCCAACACCACATACAGGTATGATCTAAATCAAATTCCTTATGATAATACAGTGGAAGTGAGAAATAGATTTAAGGGACAAGATCTGATAGGTAGAGTGCCTGAAGAACTATGGACTGAGGTTCATGACATTGTACAGGAGACAGGGATCAAGACCATCCCCATGGAAAAGAAATGCAAAAAAGCAAAATGGCTGTCTGAGGAAGACTTAAAATAGCTGTGAAAAGAAGATAAGTGAAAGGGAAAGATATAAGCATCTTAATGCAGAGTTCCAAAGAATAGCAAAAAGAGATAAGAAAGCCTTCCTCAGCAATCAATGCAAAGAAATAGAGGAAAACAACAGAATGCGAAAGACTAGAGATCTCTTCAAGAAAATTAGACATACTAAGGGAACATTTCATGCGAAGATGGGCTTGATAAAGGACAGAAATGTTCTGGACGTAACAGAAGCAGAAGATATTAAGAAGAGGTGGCAGGAATACACAGAAGAACTGTACAAAAAAGATCTTCATGACCCATATAATCACGATGGTGTGATCACTCACCTAGAGCCAGACATCCTGGAACGTGAAGTCAAATGGGCCTTAGAAACCATCACTACGAACAAAGCTAGTGGAGCTGATGGAATTCCAGTTGAGCTGTTTCAAATCCAGAAAGATGATGCTCTGAAAGTGCTGCACTCAATATGCCAGCAAATTTGGAAAACTCAGCAGTGGCCACCGGACTGGAAAAGTGCAGTTTTCATTCCAATCACAAGGAAGGGCATTGCCAAAGAATGCTCAAACTACCACACAATTGCACCCATCTCATACGCTAGTAAAGAAATGCTCAAAATTCTCCAAGCCAGACTTCAGCAATATGTGAATCATGAACTTTCAGATTTTCAAGCTGGTTTTAGAAAAGGCAGAGGAACCAGAGATCATATTGCCAACATCCCCTGGATCATAGAAAAAGCAAGAGAGTTTCAGAAAAACATCTATTTCTGCTTTATTGACTATGCCAAAGCCTTTGACTGTGTGGATCACAATAAATTGTGGAAAATTCTGAAAGAGATAGGAATACCAGACCACCTGGTCTGCCTCTTGCAAAACCTATATGCAGTTCAGGAAGCAACAGTTAGAACTGGACATGGATCAACAGACTGGTTCCATATAGGAAAAGGAGTACGTCAAGGCTGTATATTGTCACCCTGCTTATTGAACTTCTATGCAGAGTACATCATGAGAAATGCTGGTCTGGAAGAAGCACAAGCTGGAATCAAGATTGCCAGGAGAAATATCAATAACCTCAGATATGCAGATGACACCACCCTTATGGCAGACAGTGAAGAGGAACTAAAAATCCTCTTGATGAAAGTGAAAGAGGAGAGTGAAAAAGTTGGCTTAAAGCTAAACATGCAGAAAATGAAGATCATGGCATCCGGTCCCATCACTTCATGGGAAATAGATGGGGAAACAGTGTCAAACTTTATTTGTGGGGGTTCCAAATGTACAATGCATTTATTTGTACACTGCAGATGGTGATTGCAGCCATGAAATTAAAAGACTCTTGCTCCTTGGAAGAAAAGTTATGATCAACCTACATACCATATTTAAAAGCAGAGACATTACTTTGCCAACAAAGGTCCATCTAGTCAAGGCTATGGTTTTTCCAGTGGTCATGTATGGATGTAAGATTTGGACTGTGAAGAAAGCCAACTTTTGAACTGTGGTGTTGGAGAAGACCCTTGAGAGTCCCTTGGACTGCAAAGAGATCCAATCAGTTCATTCTAAAGCAGATCAGTCCTGGGTGTTCATTGGAAGGGACTGATGCTAAAGCTGAAACTCCAATACTTTGCCCACCTCTTGTGAGGAACTGACTCATTGGAAAAGACCCTGACGCTGGGGGGGATTGGGGGCAGGAGGAGAAGAGGGCGACAGAGGATGAGATGGCTGGATGGCATCACTGACTTGATGGACATGAGTCTGAGTGAACTCTGGGAGTTGGTGATGGACAGGGAGGCCTGGCGTGCTCCAATTCATGGGGTCGCAAAGAGTCGGACACAACTGAGCAACTGAACTGAGAAATCCATGATAACTCTCCAGCTCAAGAGGCTTCTAGTGTGTGCTGCTGGAAAGCTGGTGCAGCCATCCTATAAGCCAGGAAGAGGATAGGGAGAAGTACAGCATGGGCAGGGCAGTGTGTGCTGGATGCCACAATCCAAGCAAAGATGCTTTGTGTGCAGAATACAATGGACTTGAGACTCAGGAGTTAAATCTGTGCCATCTCGATGGAGAATACACATTCTCTTACACCCCCATAGAATCAGAAGAGCAGAAGTCTATCTGTGAAGTTTGGATTTTCAAGAGGGTTAAAAATGTGGAAAACATTCTAAAGTTAGATTTAAACTATGTCATTAACAGAACTTTTCTCATAACTGAATAAGTGAAGGAAAAATGATGCAACAGACCAGATATGTTCTGAAAGAGAATTAAATGTTAACAACACTCAAATATGTATTTCTTTACTTAAAAGAAAAAGCAAGAAGGAATATTTAAATTTATGCATTCTACAACTGTATATAAAATCCAAGTAGATATTTAAAACTTTACAACAGTTAAAGAAAAAATGTGCTTACCCAGTCAGTAGTGAACATTTCAGTGTCAGCCTTTATCTATTACTTCTAGTGTGTGCTGCTGGAAAGCTGGTGCAGCCATCCTATAAGCCAGGAAGAGGATAGGGAGAAGTACAGCATGGGCAGGGCAGTGTGTGCTGGATGCCACAATCCAAGCAAAGATGCTTTGTGTGCAGAATACAATGGACTTGAGACTCAGGAGTTAAATCTGTGCCATCTCGATGGAGAATACACATTCTCTTACACCCCCATAGAATCAGAAGAGCAGAAGTCTATCTGTGAAGTTTGGATTTTCAAGAGGGTTAAAAATGTGGAAAACATTCTAAAGTTAGATTTAAACTATGTCATTAACAGAACTTTTCTCATAACTGAATAAGTGAAGGAAAAATGATGCAACAGACCAGATATGTTCTGAAAGAGAATTAAATGTTAACAACACTCAAATATGTATTTTTTTACTTAAAAGAAAAAGCAAGAAGGAATATTTAAATTTATGCATTCTACAACTGTATATAAAATCCAAGTAGATATTTAAAACTTTACAACAGTTAAAGAAAAAATGTGCTTACCCAGTCAGTAGTGAACATTTCAGTGTCAGCCTTTATCTATTTCTTAAAGTAAGTAGTCAAACACTAACAATAGCACAGCAACTGAAGATCCAGTGTGTAACTGAGTCAATGTATCAGCTCACATGACTTTATTTCAACAGACAAAATATCTATTTTTTTTAATTAAATGTTAATTTACATCATTCACATGGTAACACTCAGGAGGAGGAAATCACAGTAACCAACAAAGGTCCCTAGTTTCAACATCCTGCCACAAAATAAATTTCCAATAAAGATATTTTTCCTTACAGGATCACTATTGTGTTTCAAATGTCTTACCCACCTAAGCACACATAATATATTAAATGTTTAGAACTTACTACTACTACTACTAAGTTGCTTCCGTCGTGTTCGACTCTATGTGACCCCATAGACGGCAGCCCACCAGGCTCCCCCATCCCTGGGATTCCCCAGGCAAGAACACTGGAGTGGGTTGCTGTTTCCTTCTCCAATGCAGGCAAGTGAAAAGTGAAAGTGAAGTCTCTCAGTTGTGTCCGACTTTTAGCGACCCCATGGACTGCAGCCCACCAGGCTCCTCCACCCATGGGATTTCCCAAGCAAGAGTACTGGAGTGGGATGCCATTGCCTTCTCCGGTTTAGAACTTAAATATCCCTTAAAAACTACTTCAATAGTCAATATCTTTACCTGACTGTAAAGGAAAGGGACTTTCCACCTCAGACAAAATTTTGTCATTTGATTCCTGGAAACAGATTAAAACCTGTTCAGTTCAGTTAAGTCGCTCAGTCATGTCCGAGTCTGCGACCCCATGAGTCGCAGCACACCAGGCCTCCCTGTTCATCACTAACACCTGGAGATTACCCAAACTCATGTCCATCGAGTCAGTGATGACATCCCGCCATCTCATCCTCTGTCGTCCCCTTCTCCTCCTGGCCTCAATCTTTCCCAGCATCAGGGGCTTTTCCAATGAGTCAACTCTTTACATGAAGTGGCCAAAGTACTGGAGCTTCAGCTTCAGCATCATTCCTTCCAATGAAATCTCAGGGCTGATCTCCTTCAGAATGGACTGGCAGGATCTCCTTGCAGTCCAAGGGACTCTCAAGAGTCTTCCCCAACACCACAGTTCAAAAGCATCAATTCTTCGGCGCTCAGCCTTCTTTACAGTCCAACTCTCACATCCATACATGACTACTGGAAAAACCATAGCCTTGACTGGACGGACCTTAGTCAGCAAAGTAGTATCTCTGCTTTTGAATATGCTATCTAGGTTGGTCATAACTTTCCTTCCAAGGAATAAGCATCTTTTAATTTCATGGCTGCAATCTCCATCTCATTTTGGAGCTCCAAAAAACAAAGTCAGCTACTGTTTCCACTGTTTCCCCATCTATCTCCCATTAAGTGATGGGACCACATGCCATAATCTTAGTTTTCTGAATGTTGAGCTTTAAGCCAACTTTTTCACTCTCTTCTTTCACTTTTATCAAGAGGCTCTTTAGTTCTTCTTCACTTTGTGCCATAAGGGTGGTGTCATCTGCATATCTGAGGTTATTGATATTTCTCCCGGCAATCTTGATTCTACCTTGTGCTCCATCCAGTCCAGAATTTCTCATGATGTATTCTGCATATAAGTTAAATAAAAAGGGTGACAATATGCAGCCTTAATGTACTCCTTTTCCTATTAGGAACCAGCCTGTTTTTCCATGTCCAGTTCTAACTGTTGCTTCCTGACCTGCATATAGGTTTCTCAAGAGGCAGGTCAGATGGTCTGGTATTCCCGTCTCTTCCTGAATTTTCCACAGTTTATTGTGATCCACACAGTCAAAAGCTTTGGCATAGTCAATACAGCAGAGTTAGATATTTCTCTGGAACTCTCTAAAAAGCCTCTTGATGAAAATGAAAGAGGAAAGTGAAAAAGTTGCCTTAAAGCTCAACATTCACAAAACAAAGATCATGGCATCCAGTCCCATCATTTCATGGGAAATAGATGGAGAAACAGTGGAAACAGTGGCTGACTTTGTTTTTTGGGGCTCCAAAATGAGATGGTGATTTCAGCCATGAAATTAAAAGATGCTTACTCCTTGGAAGGAAAGTTATGACCAACCTAGATAGCATATTCAAAAGCAGAAACATTACTTTGCCGACTAAGGTCCGTCTAGTCAAGGCTATGGTTTTTCCTGTGGTCATGTATGGATGTGAGAGTTGGATTGTGAAGAAGGCTGAGCACAGAATTGATGCTTTTGAACTGTGGTGTTGAAGAAGACACTTGAGAGTCCCTTGGACTGCAAGGAGATCCAAACAGTCCATTCTGAAGATTAGCCCTGGGATTTCTTCGGAAGGAATGATGCTAAAGCTGAAACTCTAGTACTTTGGCCACCTCATATGAAGAGTTGACTCATTGGCAAAGACTTTGATGCTGGGAAGGATTAGGGTCAGGAGGCAAAGGGGACGCCAGAGGACGAGATGACTGGATGGCATCACGGACTCGATGAACGTGAGTCTGAGTGAACTCCGGGAGATGGTGGTGGACAGGGAGGCCTGGCGTGCTGCGATTCATGGCGTCGCAAAGAGTTGGTCATGACTGAGCGACTGAACTGACTGAACTGGAACTCTCTTGCTTCTTCAATGATCCAGTGTATGTTGGCAATTTGATCTCTGGTTCCTCTGCCTTTTCTAAAATCAGCTTGAAGTTCACAGTTAACATATTGCTGAAGCCTAGCTAGGAGAATTTTTAGCATTACTTTACTAGCATGTGAGATGAGTGCAATTGTGCAGGAGTTTGAGTGGTTTAAAAACTGTTAGGGACAAATAAAATCTTCCTTATCATCAGAAATTAACACATGTCCTTAGTAGTTCAGTCATGTCTGACTCTTTGCAACCCCATGGACTATAGCTTGCCAGGCTCCTCTGTCCATGGAGATACTCTAGGTGAAAATATTGGAGTGAGTTGCCATTTACTCCTCCAGGTGATCTTCCTGACCTAGGGATCAATTTTTAGCATTACTTTACTAGCATGTGAGATGAGTGCAATTGTGCAGGAGTTTGAGTGGTTTAAAAACTGTTAGGGACAAATAAAATCTTCCTTATCATCAGAAATTAACACATGTCCTTAGTAGTTCAGTCATGTCTGACTCTTTGCAACCCCATGGACTATAGCTTGCCAGGCTCCTCTGTCCATGGAGATACTCTAGGTGAAAATATTGGAGTGAGTTGCCATTTACTCCTCCAGGTGATCTTCCTGACCTAGGGATCAAGACTGCATCTCCTGTAGTGGCAGGCAGATTCTATCCTGCTGAGCCACCAGAGAAGTTGGTACAAAGTGTTAAAATAGTATTCAAGATTTCAACTAAAATATGAGAAAAGTAGTTGATATGATCCAGGTTTTATACCAGCTTAAGAGAGAAAGAAGGAAGGAAGGAAAGGAGTTAGTGATGATTTATATTAACCGACTTTTTAATGACTCAGGAAAATTCTGCCCATCAATTTTTCACAGCACCCTAAGAAGTAATCAAAAAAAAATAATAATAATGAGAGAGAGAGAGAGAGAGAGAGAGAGAGAGAGAGAAAGGAAGGAGGGTAAGAAAGAGGGAAAATAAGCTATATTTATATCAATGCCTTCCTACAAGGATCTTGGTGTTCCTTTGGGTTTTAATAGGACCTTTATCTCATACACCAATCTTCCAGTTGTCCTTACAGACAGATCTGTTGTTCTCTTTGCTCCAGCATCTCCACTGGGATGACCACAAAGAAAGCCTCTTTGTGAAAATGCCAAATACAGGCGATAGATGGTCTTCTTCTACTCCTGAAGTCATACAATTGGCTGTCTAGTTTTATGGAAGAAATGAGAAGTAATGCTCCTTCCAGCTGCAAACCTCATTTTGTCACCTGAAATACAGGGCAATGTGGTGTCTGCTCAGAATCACAGACTCATTCCAGAACATCCCCTAGTACAGGGATGAGTCCACTTCACAAGGAGGCTGGGAGTGTGCATGTCTCAAGTCCTCTGCTCTATCACTCCTTTTGCTCAGGGACTAGTGGTTGCACGTGGTTCTAAGCACAACAAACAGAGGGCTCTCACTGCCACCCTCTGAAGTCCCCGTGGCCTTCAGGCTGTGCAAGTTGTGCAATTCAGGATAATTAACCTGACAGAAAATACAACTGATATATAGAGTTTCCTTTATGAATACATGAAATAACACTCAATATGAAGATGGAGTAACTTGATTATTGTATTGCAAGAGCATAGTGAGGAACATACATATGGCTGGCTTTCTGAATGGAAGCAGTAAGGGAGTCTCCACAAATGTAGTATTAACTGGTATGGAATAAGAGTCCAGTGGTGTTGGAGAAGACTCTTGAGAGTCCCTTGGACTGCAAGGAGATCCAACGAGTCCATTCTGAAAGAGATCAGCCCTGGGATTTCTTTGGAAGGAATGATGCTAAAGCTGAAGCTCCAGTACTTTGGCCACCACATGTGAAGAGTTGACTCACTGGAAAAGACTCTGATGCTGGGAGGGATTGGGGGCAGGAGGAGAAGGGGACGACGGAGGATGAGATGGCTGGATGGCATCACGGACTCGATGGATGTGAGTCTGAGTGAACTCCGGGAGTTGGTGATGGACAGGGAGGCCTGGCGTGCTGCGATTCATGGGGTTGCAAAGAGTTGGACACAACTGAGCGACTGAACTGAACTGAACTGAGGGAAAACATCTCCATCCTGCTTGGCAATAGTGGAGGAATATTCAATATTACCAGGGTTTTTCCCAGATTTGGGGAAATAAAACTGTTCCAAATCATTCAAATTATATCTATACTTTTGAAATTATAAATCACATTTTTCTCAGAGGTAGCCATAGATATAATTATGATCCTGTTCTATAAAAGCAATTTTGAATGTTACTTGAAGACACACAAAAGAACATCCATTCCTGAATTAAAGCTTTGCATTTTTTTTATATCTCAGTAGATAATTAGGCTTCTTGAAAGCCTGAGATATTTAACAATTAGCATTTTTTCAATAAAAAACATTTTCCCAATAGGTTTTAGTCTTTTATGTTTCTCTAGTTAATATTTCTTCTATCTCTTTTTCTTTAAATATATACACAACCTTTCCTAAGTAAACAGTATTACCTTTTGTTAAAATCAGAGATTTTACTGGTGGCAAAATAATGGGAAAGTAATTCGTAGGTCATTCAAAATAAGTAATATTAGATATCGTATAAGGAACTCACAGGGGAAGGCAATGGCACCCCACTCCAGTACTGTTGCCTGGAAAATCCCATGGACGGAGTAGCCTGGTAGGATGCAGTCCACAGGGTCGCACAGAGTCGGACACGACTGAAGCAACTTGGACACGACTGAAGCAACTTAGCAGCAAGGGACTCAGCTGGTGGCTCAGTGGTAAAAAACAGCCTTTCAATTCAGGAGAGCCTGTGCAGGTACTCACTCGCCCAACAGTGTCCTGCTCTTTGCAAACTTACTGGACTGTAGGCCACGAGGCTCATCTGTTGATGGGACGTTTGCAGCACTAATATCGGAATAGGTTGTCATTTCTTCTTCCAAGGGATCTTCCCAACCCATAGATAGAACCAGTTTCTCTTGCATCTCCTGCATTGCTGGTGGATTCTTTACCACTGAGCCACAGGGGATCCTGCCAATGCAGGAAACACGGGTTCAGTCCTTGGTCTGGGAAGATCCCACATGTCCTGGAGTAACTAAGCTAGGTGCCTCAACTACTGAAACCCACACACCCTAGTGCCCTTGTTCTGCAAGGAGAAGCCTGCATACCACAACTAGAGAGTAACCACTGCTCACCACATCTAGGGAAAAACTCCATAGCACCAAGACACAGCACAACCAAAAATAACTACCTAAATACTTTTTTAAAAGTAAAAATCAAATAAATGCAAAATTTATTTGCAATGGAGAATAATTAAGGTTGTATCAAAAAAAAAAAGGAAAATGGGTGAGTTAAAGCATCCTTTCAAACGCTGTAAAAATCACCCTTGAAACTCAAGATTTTGAAGAAAAAGAGGGAGAGTGCACACCTCTAATTCTGGACTCCTTGTTTGTGCAACTCGATTTTAGCACTTTAATTTCTTTTGTTCAGCCTTTTATATTTTACGTACATATTTGCATGTATTATAAGTATCATTATCAGCCCATTAAAATGCAACAGGAGTGCATTTCCATTGTTTCTCTCTTAAATTATGGGCCTTAACTGGTCACTTTGTAAAGTATTTGAAAGAATGCTGCAATTCACCCCATGTTTCTTCCCTTTTTGCCATATGTATACATAATGTTATGAGTATGTGTGTGTGCATACTGCCTATCCATATGCATACATCTATAATTTATACATCTCAGGATAAACCTTATGTACACTGGTAAAGAGAAAAATCTCCAAATACCTCTTTCAATATTCTCAATCATCTAAACGTCACTTTTTTCATATTATATCTATACTCTAGCTTATCTTTATTATGTAACATTTCAAACATAAATAGTGGCAGAGAAGAAAATAAAATAACCTCCCCTGTTCCTAGCATAAAAAATAATTTTAATAAACACAGTTTTTTCTTTAGAAATATGCCAGTACCTTACATAGTTGTACATCCCAGAGAGTGTCCATCTCCCTTTGCAATTTCCTTAACCTCTGTTTTGCTTTACTAACATTTATTCTTCCCTTCCAACTTACTCTTTCTCTTATTCTATCTGTTCTTATCGAGTATATGACCAAGACAAATGATAGGTGGGCAAACAGAAAGAAAAGACAGAATAATGTCAGAGGAAAAATAGACATGCCTTGCCCATGTTCCCTTTGTTTGCCACTTTCAAGATGCCCAGAGTTCATACATTATGACCCAGACACACAAATTGCTGCTTTTCCTATTTCTATCTGATATTCCTGTTTTACCTGCCAAGGAGTGCTATCTAAAATCACATAACCTCTGTTTTGCTTTACTAACATTTATTCTTCCCTTCCAACTTACTCTTTCTCTTATTCTATCTGTTCTTATCGAGTATATGACCAAGACAAATGATAGGTGGGCAAACAGAAAGAAAAGACAGAATAATGTCAGAGGAAAAATAGACATGCCTTGCCCATGTTCCCTTTGTTTGCCACTTTCAAGATGCCCAGAGTTCATACATTATGACCCAGACACACAAATTGCTGCTTTTCCTATTTCTATCTGATATTCCTGTTTTACCTGCCAAGGAGTGCTATCTAAAATCACAATTAAAGCGTTGCCTTTCAAAAATTATTATTTCTAATGCATGCATCTTGTATAATAGTACACATGGCCTTTCTACCAAAATTGGAAAGAAGATGTTGCCCTGGGGTTGGGAGTAAGAAACAAAGAGAAGTGATTAGCAGCAGGCAAAGACTGTGTGCCCTGGGGACAACATGCTGTCTTCTGATTTCAGAACTGACATCTAAGATGCAGAAAAGATGAACTTTACAGCACTTTGAAATTTGGTTTAGGGCTGACCTTGAGCAAAGGAAAGAAAAGCCCTGATTTCAGCACCTAGAACTCAAGGCAATTCGTGTCACACTTTGTGTATGGATTAACTGGGCATCTGTGGTACATTCTGGATGCCACCTCAGCATCATAAGACTGTAGTTTTAAGTGAGAGATTCTGCAAGTGGACTTGGAAAAGAAACACTTCAATATATTTAGTTGGTTAGAAGCTGTCTCTATTAACTGTGTTTCCAATGCTGCTAATATTTAGGTGAGATTTTGGCATGGTGGGTATGGATATTTAATAATTTTTGCATTCTAAAAATGGGCTTTCCTTGTAGCTCAGCTGGTAAAGAATCTGCCTGCAATGAAGGAGACCCAGGTTTGATCCCTTTAAAATATAGACTGAAATATATGAGTAAAATTAAATGTCTGAGATTTGTCTCAATATAATATGGAGGAATGGGAAGAATGTAGAAGAAAGACAAAGACTGGCCATGAGTTGATCATTGGTGAGGTTGGGCAGTAAAAACATGGGGGTTTATTTACTGTCCTCTCTGACATGTTTTTGTTTCTGATTTTACATAATAAAGATAAGATGCATTGTAAATATTATAAAATTATGTATACATAATTCTGCCCTTCAATCACCAATCAGGCAAGTTTAGTTAACAATATATTTTCGATAGCAATCTTTTCCTTTTCCTACTTAAAACAAGTAGTTGAAGAAAAAACAGAGTTACTTGTTCAATGGCAGTTAATGAACTTGAATTTGCTGTACCAAGAGACAACATTAGTGTCAAACTCATGAATGCAAAATGCTGAGGCAGAAGGTTCACAGATGTGAAAGGTAGGATTTTCTACCAGGATGACTAATGAGAATACAAGTGCTGTTGTCTTGATAGATGGGTGACTAACCAAACTGACTATTCTGAGACTTGCCAGTATGCTTGGAGGAGAGTCCACGTCAGGTCAGTAAACAGCAGGGAGTGAAGGATTTTGTCTTTCAGGCTGTTTATGGGATATGCAATGTCCATTGTAAAATAAACTACCACCATGAAAGAGCGCAGAGATTGCTACCATCACTTTTTAGTGCAACTCAGTTTCCAAACTCTGTTTATTTTATACTGTGTAGCAATTGTTATAGGACAAGTTATTTTTCTCTCCTTTTAAAGCAAATGTTCATATTTTAAAATAAAGCATATTGGATGCTGTAACCAATCTCTTGAAAGAACATTTTCTTTCACAGTAGGAGTTGCTTATTCTTGTATTAAGGCTGCATTTGCTCTAAGGATGCAGTCAGTGAATGCTGTCAGTATGACATGATTTTCTTTTGTTTGATTTTTGCTTTTTTTTTTTTTTTTTGCAGGTGTGGCCAGAAACCTCTTTAAGCTTATTCCCAGGTTGCTTTGTTCTTTTGCTCTTGTTGGGACTGAGAGCAAAGGCTGCATCCCACTCCAGGTTAGGGGTTCAAATAAGGCTGGCTTCATATATAAAGCTTTCTCTCCAACAATTTAGGGATGATTTGTGTTAACTGACTTTAATGACCCATCAGTCTTTCACACCACAATGAGAAGGCAAGAGTCCCCAAAAAGGAAAAGAAAGGAAAGAAAAGGAAAGAGGGGTGTGGGAAAATTAACAAGATGGTGCCAGTCAGGCTCTCTTGCCCACACTCTCACCCCCTGTCATCCCATGTTCTGTAAACAATGACTTTGCATGGGCACGTAACAGCTGAGATCACTTAGAGCACTGCACATTCACATCATGAGTTACTCACTTGGCCACGAGCTACTTTTGTTCTGAAAGTATGTATAAGCTTCACCTGAAAAGCTCTGGCTGCCACTGCACTGGGGCTACACTGGGGCAGCATCATGGTTATGTTACGTGAGGTTATGTTATGGCTATATTATGGTTATGTTATGGCTGTTACATCAGCTAGGAGAGAGGCTGTCTTATGGCCGCCATGCAAGTTAGGAGAGAATAAACACACCTGCAGTTCCTACAGCTCCTCATATCTTCTTCCAGTCTCTTAACTTGGGCCTTGCATACCCAGGTTTCAGTGAATAGTCTGAACATAGTGAAAAGCAAGACAGTTGGCATCACAAACAGGATCAGCAATACAAGGGGCTAGGGAGGGAGGAAGAAAGAAGAAAAAGAAAGAGGATCTAGAAAGACAACTAACAGTAAGGGACTAACATACAGAAATGAATTTGGAGTCTGTGACCCATTTCTGTTGCTACTACTTAATTATAAATCTTGGAAAATTTGTACCTTTCTGGCCCATACATCTTCATATCTACAAACAGGCCTAAAAATTTTCTGCAAGACCTCTCAAGAGGTACTCAAATAAAATCTAAAACTGGTCCAGGACACAAAGGACAAGGAGAGACAGAAGAAAGCGACAGTTACTCCAGATTAGCAGGTAAATAAGCAGCTTTAATAAGCAAGGTAATTTACATTCAAGGCTTGTCTTGGGTAAGTAGATCACCACACCCATCAGCCAGAATTGCATAAGTTGGTACAGAGGCCTTAACAGGCCTCAGTCCCCCAGTGCATATTCAGTCCAAATGGCCTCAGCAACACATGACTCTCTCCAGGCTGTGCCCTTAAAACACTCCCACTGTGGGGACTGTGTGTGTAGCACACACTCCAAGGACAGGGGTGGGGGTTGGGGGGTACCCTGGATACCTGGGGCCTGCTAACAGGTCAACCTGAGCTTATGTCCCCTTACCAACCTCCTGCAACAAAGGAACACACCTATCCTGAACCCACCACTGAGGCCTATAAATTAAGTAAATTGATTACTAAACTAAAGAAGTCTTTTGTTCTCTGAGTTTAAAAAGTTTGGTTCTTCATAATCAAAGGCAATTCATGGACTTATTAGTTAACTTATCCCTTTGGCAATCAGTAATTAAGTAGTTTTCATGTATCAAGCACTCTGCTAGGTATTAAAACTATAATTAAAAAGTCACAACTTGAAATTGTTTCTGCAAGATCATCAGGCAGATATCACTGCTTATACTGTACTGTTCATTCTGGTCAATCACAAATGTTAATGTTAGGACTCCACTTCCCTATTAAGTGGAATTATTTTATTTTATTTTTCATCTGTTGCCATTTATTTCCAAGTTCTTTATTTCTTCCCTTTCACCAACACTAAAGTACTCCAGAATTTCAAAACCTGATGATACACTGTAAATACTGAAAGACCTCTGAAGAGTTTAATGAAGAGATACTAAAACTCATGTTGATGATTCTCATAGTAATAAAAATCATTCAAGATGTCTTTATTAGAAATTATATGAATAAGATCAGGTATTTACATAAAGACTATTTTTAACAGTTAACATGAATTTTATCAGGCCAATGCTTGACTGCTGTTGAGACAAACTCATATTAAGAGCTGATCTGGTGAGAGTACCCTTCATGACCATGCATCCTGGGTGGCAGAGCAGAGACTGTTTCATTAGTTCTGAATATGTGAGCTAAGTGAACTGAAAAAGTTAATGCTGAGATACATCAGAATATAGAAAGGAAATATAGATCAATGGAAAAAAAATAGAAAGCCCAGAGATAAATCCACACACCTATGGACAGCTTATCTTCGACAAAGGAGGCAAGAATATACAGTGGATTAAAGACAATCTTTTTANCAACCTGCCTGACTTCAGGCTTTACTACAAAGCCACAGTCATCAAGACAGTATGGTACTGGCACAAAGACAGAAATATAATCAATGGAACAAAATAGAAAGCCCAGAGATAAATCCACACACCTATGGACAGCTTATCTTCGACAAAGGAGGCAAGAATATACAGTGGATTAAAGACAATCTTTTTAACAAGTGGTGCTGGGAAAACTGGTCAACCACTTGTAAAAGAATGAAATTAGATCACTTTCTAACACCACACACAAAAATAAACTCAAAATGGGTTAAAGATCTAAACGTAAGACAAGAAACTATAAAACTCCTAGAGGAGAACATAGGCAAAACACTCTCTGACATAAATCACAGCAGGATCCTCTATGATCCACCTGCCAGAATACTGGAAATAAAAGCAAAAATAAACAAATGGGATCTAATTAGAATTAAAAGCTTCTGTACAAAGTTGACAATTTTATCATGAAAGTTAAAAGACGTTTACCACAAACACGGCAAAATCAACAAGTCACAAAGGAAGACTTCCTTTCCTTCACAGCAGGCCTGCAGATACCTCCAGCCCCAGTGCCAGGGAACAAAGTCTCCAGAATAATCATTTTCTTTTGTCAAGGCATGTTTTATTTCTCTCTCAACCATGGAGACTGGAGATGTGGAAAGGGAGTAAATTTTTTTAATTAAGTAGATCATAAAAAATGCATGTGAAAGATAGATATTGTTGCATATCCATAGACATCTGTACAGTCTTAAGTATATCCAAATCTCCTCAACCATCTCCAGAAATTCTAAAGTAATCCATATTTAGATAATCCTGTGACACCAAATACCAGCTATAATGTTTATTTTAATGATTACAGAATTATCATTTCTAATTCATACTTGTATCTATAGAAAGAGGACCATCTTCGTTCTGTTACTAGATTGAAAGTTTACTCACCAGCAGGCTTACATCTCCTGCCCTGGAATTATGAAAAAGAAAGTCAGGCATAGGTGCAAGATGGGCTGGGGTATAGCCTGTCATAGTAAGATCCAGGACCACCTTGTCAATTCCCAGTTCATGGGCAATAGCTTCAATTTCCAAAATTGGACCAAATGGGTAAACTTCATGAGGATCACCACAATCTGAGTCAAAGAATTAAATAAAGCAGGGGTTGTGATAGGAGGCCAACTTGGGGACACGCTTGGGCTTGACCTGTATGTGCCTGGTAAGTTGCTTCAGACATGTCTGACTCTATTCAGCCCCATGGACTGTAGCTCACCAGGCTCCTCTGTCCATGGAATTTTCCAGGGAAGAATACTGGAGTGGTTGCCATGCCCTCCTCTATGGGATTTTCCTGACCCAGGGATCGAACTCACATCTCTTACATCTCCTACATTGGCAGGCAGGTTCTTTACCAGTAGCATCACTTGGGAAGCCCCCAAAACCTACTAGAAAGGAAACATTTCTGCTTTTTTTATTCATAGGCTGATTGAAGGTATTTGGATACCTTCCCAGAGTCTCATGATCTGTCTGAAGCTGGAACCGCTTTGCTCTTGAATAGCCAGCCCTGACAGCTCATACCTCCCTCTGCTGGCCCAGAAGTGAGCCCAACACTGGGGCCTTGGAATATGGCCTGCCGGTTCTGACCTCCCAGTTAGGACCAGCCACTCTGCTCGGGAGCTCTTTCTCTTTGGTTCACCTTCTGCCCTTCTCCCAAGGCCATATTCTTAGCAGAGAGGCCAATTCAAATCACTTTTCTGTTGGAAATTCTCAGGGACTTTCTATTTTCTAAAAGGCCTTTTGCAATGTGAAGCCAGCCTGACCTTCCAACTGGAGCCCTGCCTCACCCAGCATTCACTCCTTGCCCCAGTGACCAGCCACACTGGGCTTCTGTTTTTCTCTAAACACAGTGTTTCCTGTACCTTTGTGCCTTGGCACAGGCTCTCCCATCCCCAGGCTCTGTACCGCAAAACCCACCCTCCAGAACTCTGTCAAATTGTCATCTCCCTTGAAAGACCTTCTCTTTCTCCTCAACACTGAGCCAATCATGGCCCCATCTGTAGTCTTCTGTTGTTTGGGACACTTTTTGGTGGACATGGGAAGTGGTGTGATCCAAAGGCTGAAAGGTCAGACTCAGCTGGTGCCAACTGCTCTCCCTTCGGTAACAAACATGCAATTGCAAATTAAGATGAGGACTGTGGCAGAAAGGAACATGGTGCCAAAGAGCCAGGCCTAGACGGCACTGAGATCTGGCATACAAGGAGGAGATAACCAGTGATCTGGAGGTGAGAGTCGCTAACAGGGCTCCAGGAGCAGGAAACCATATGTGCAGTGGACCCCCAGTAGGGGCATGTGTTTTTGTGAACAGAAAGGGCTCATGTGGCTGGAGTGGCTGAGCAAGGAGAGTAGTGAGGGACTAGGCTGGAAAGGTAGACAAAGGCCAACCTTCCAAAGCCTGAAAGACCACTCAGAACACTTTCATCTTTAAGAACAATCAAGAAGCAATGAAGAGCTTTATACCTGGGGAATGAAAATGCTACTTGCATTTTGAAAAATAATCTAGCGTCAGTGTGCATAATAGACCAGACTAAGACCACAGAAGACATAGGGAGGCCTATTAAGAGTTATTAAGTTCTATTAAGGCCTAGTAAGTCTTATTAACAAGGACTTCCCTGGTGGTCCAGCAGTTAAGACTCTGTGCTTCCACTGCAGGGGGTACCAGTTTGATTCCTGGTCAGGGAAATAAGATTCCACATGCCATGCAATGCATCCAGAAAACAAAACAAAAAAGAAACAAATTTAGTGGCTTGTTACAAATAAAAGAAAATATAATAATGGAAGCTTCAGTTGGGAACTGATGGATCCAATGAAGAGAATTTGGGTGAGTTCAAACTGAAATCTTTCTCGGAACTTCTAAGGACCAACAGATTAATCATTCACATTACTCAGGTGGTATAAAAGAAAAGTGTCACCCTAAAGCTGTGATTATTCTATGGAGCTTATTATAAAATAAAGTCATTTAAAATGAAATTGGTTAAATGTTACTAATGAGAAGAAAGCAAAGGGTGAAGTTGTATCTGGATAATATAATAGAAATAGCAAAACTTTCTTTTAAACTATCTAGTTAAAAGAGCATATGTTTCCTTAGAAAGTTCCAAGAGCCTCTGGAATATAGAAATAGAGATTTTGTTTTTCAGTCATTAACTCATGTCTGACTTTTTGTGACCCCATGGACTGTAGCATGCGAGGCTCCTCTGTCTTTCACTATCTCTTGGAGTGTGCTCAAATTCATGTCCATTGAGATGATGATGCTATCTAACCATCTCATCCTCTGCAGCCCCCTTCTCCTTTTGCCTTCAACCTTTCCCAACATCAGGGTCTTTTCCAATGAGTCAGCTCTTCGCATCAGGTGGCCAAAGTATAGGGCTTTAGCACAGACCTTGCAATGAAAATTCAGGATTGTTTTCCTGTAGGATGGACTAGTTGGATCTCCTTGCAGTCCAAGGGACTCTCAAGAGTCTTTTCCAGCACCACAATTTGATAGTATCTATTTTTTGGTGATCAGCCTTCTTTATAGTCCAACTCTCACATCCATACTTAACTTCTGGAAAAATCATAATTTTGACTAATATGGACCTCTGCCAGAAAACTGATGTCTGTGCTTTTTAATATGCTGTCTAGGTTTGTGATAGCTTTTCTTTCAAGGAGCAAGCAACTTTTAATTTCATGGCTACAGTCACTGTCAGCAGTGATTTTGGAGCCCAAGAAAATAAAATCTGTCACTGCTTCCACTTTTTCCCTTTCTATTTGCCATGATGCGGTGGGACTGATCTTAGTGTTTGAATGTTGAGTTTTGAACCAGCCTTTTCACTCCCTTTTTTCACCTTCATTAAAAGGCCTCTTGTTGAAAGTGAAAGAGGAGAGTGGAAAAGTTGGCTTAAAGCTCAACATTCAGAAAACGAAGATCATGGCATCTGGCCCCATCACTTCATGGGAAATAGATGGGGAAACAGTAGAAACAGTGTCAGACTTTGTTTTTTTGGGCTCCAAAATCACTGCAGATGGTGACTGCAGCCATGAAATTAAAAGACGCTTACTCCTTGGAAGAAAAGTTATGACCAACCTAGATAGTATATTCAAAAGCAGAGACATTACTTTGCCGACTAAGGTCCGTCTAGTCAGGCTATGGTTTTTCCTGTGGTCATGTATGGATGTGAGAGTTGGACTGTGAAGAAGGCTGAGGGCAGAAGAATTGATGCTTGTGAACTGTGGTGTTGGAGAAGACTCTTGAGAGTCCCTTGGACTGCAAGGAGATCCAACCAATCCATTCTGAAGGAGATCAACCCTGGGATTTCTTTGGAAGGAATGATGCTAAAACTGAAGCTCCAGTACTTTGGGCACCTTATGCGAAGAGTTGACTCATTGGAAAAGACTGTGATGCTGGGAGGGATTGGGGGCAGGAGGAGAGGGGGACGACCGAGGATGAGATGGCTGGATGGCATCACAGACTCAATGGACGTGAGTCTGAGTGAACTCCGGGAGTTGGTGATGGACAGGGAGGCCTGGCGTACTGGGATTCATGGGGTCGCAAAGAGTCGGACACAACTGCGCGACTGAACTGAACTGAACTTAAAAGGCCATTTAGTTCCTCTTCACTTTCTGCCATTAGAGTGGTACTATCTGCATACGAGGTTGTTGATATTTCTTCCACAGTCTTGATTCCAGCTAAGTATCTGTTTCTCCAATTGGAGAAATGTCTGTTTTCTTTGCCCATCTTTTAATTTGTCTACTGCTGAGCTATATCTTTATTCTGGATATAAGTCCCTTATCAGATATATGACCTACAAAAATTTTCTCTTGCTTTGTTAGCTGTCTTTTCACTTTCTTGATGGTATCCTTTAAAGTGAAAGTTTTATATATATATATATACACACACACACATATATGCAATCAACCTAGGCTTTCTTCTATTGCTGTGCTTTATTGTATTTTAGAGTAAATAATTTTTATAAAACTATAGTTATACAACTGAGCTGTGTCTAAGATTCTTTTATATTTTTGCTTATCATCAAGAAAAGAATTTAAAAACCATTTTCCTCAGGAATTTGTATCATTTTCTTTAACATTTGTACCACTTTTCTAAAGTAAAAAGATCACAATTGCCACCCAGCTCTATCTTTAGCAAAGCAATTAAGCAGCATTATCAGGCTTATCAGTTCCATGCCATTTTATTAGCTAAAGCAATTAGAAGGACTTATCATTTTTAAAAATCACATAATTATTGACTACAGCAAACCCTGTTATTGAGAAAGGTGATGACTTTGTAACACTGCTATGAAAGTAAAGTGAAAATAAAGGTGAAAAGAAAGCCTGAAAGATAGAGGTTAAAGGAGTAAAGGAACATAAATTACAATTAAAGTGAAACATTGAGGAACCTTAATGCATTTTTTAAGACCCTTTAAGTCAAATTAATGAAAATGAAAGAGGCTCAATACTGCTGGTAGAATTTTGATTTAAAAAGTTAAATTATTTCTTTTAACTAAACCTCCCATGTAGCCACATAAAAGCTTTTAAGAGGCAAAGTACAATGTTTTCCAGAATTTTTAAATAAAATAATAAATAGCAAGGAATGAAGACATGAATTTAGATAAGTATGCAGCAAGTCTTCCTTTAAGATCATCTTAAAAATCTGTGTTTCCTGGAGACTGGGCTCCTAAACTGCTTATCTCTGTGTCTCCAGTGTCCAGTATGTATCTGTACTTAGAAGGTGCTCAAAAACCTGAAACTGTTGAAATAAATAAGATATTGAATTAACCTATGTATAAAGTCTTCTGAATAAACACATATGTAGCCATGGGCCTCCAAAATTTCATTATGGGCATTTCTTTTCAGTTTTAATTCAATAGCATAGTTTATTTTTTTCTTAATTTATTTACTTTTAATTAAAGAATAATTACAATATTGTGTTTGCTCCTACCATACATCAACATGGATCAGCCATAGGTATATATGTGTTCCCATCTTCTTGAGCCTTCCTCCCACTCAACAGCATAGTTTGTTTTTTAAATGTGCTTTGTTTTTTCCTTAAGTTCTCACTGAATGTCATGGAGAGAACTCTTTTTCACAGCAGTTTCATTTTACTTAGAAATAAACTAAGGTGATTCACCAGCATGACTAATCTATTTGGTATGATTTCTGTAATGTTAATGTTAATGCTCTCGGACCGCCTGTCACCCTTCAGCTCAAAACCTGTCCTCTCACCTCTAACTCTGAGTGATCACATTCTCTCACATTTGTCTTCCACCAAGAGACAGGGATCATAAACACATGGGGAGACTGGCTCAGCAGCCAAATTCCCCAGGCACCCATCCCAGATAACCTCCTCACTGTCTTCCCTCCTTTCCCTCCTCTGTGCCTGCTCAAAATCAGATCTGTTAATCCCTCCTCCTTACATACATTCCTGCTTAAAGATCATGGCCATGAATTTTCACTGGCCTGTTCTGCCTCTCTTCCAGGCCTTCTATCTAGGATGAGGAATTAACAGAGTAGTACCCACTTGGGATAGTACCCACCCAAGCCTGGACCCCCCCCCCCCCCCCAGACCATACCACAGGATTCTAGAGTTTGCTGCTTAAACACAGTTCTCAAGTCCACTTCCAGGGCCCATGCAAGGCTTATTCCCTGGGTCCATCCCCTGTTAGAAGACCTTCAGGCCTTCCAAGGAACATCCAAGGGGCGACTGTTTCCAAGAGGGTTATAAACAGAGCTTAAATATATGGACTAAAGCATACATGTGTTTATTTAATATCCTCTAGGTCTGAGACAGGCTTCCCTGGTGGCTTAACTCATAAGGAATCTGGTTGCAAAGCAAGAGACTCAGGTGTGATCCCTGAGTTGGGAAGATCTCTTGGAGAATTCCATGGACAGAGGAACCTGGCAGGTTACAGTCCATGGGGTCTCAAAGAGTTAGAGATGACTGAGAAACCAAAACACATGTCTGAGATGGAACAGAGAGTGAGAGTCATGTACGGGCCATGAGTGTGGTTGGCCAGCTAGGGTCACCTCTGCCCAGGTACCACATTTCAGTGCATAACTTTGGAACTATGAGAAGCTCTAAAATTCAAAATTACATTATCCTTAATTATTGCAAAAGATTATCAATCCAGGAAGTGGAATAGAACATATTTTATTTAATTTCTTAGCTTGATTTATGAATAGTTTTTATATTTTATATTGCTGGGAGAAATTCAATAACCTCAGATATGCAGATGACACCACCTTTATGGCAGAGAGTAAAGAAAAGCTAAAGAGCCTCTTGATGACAGTGAAAGAGGAGAGTGAAAAATTTGGCTTAAAGCTCCACATTCAGAAAATGAAGATCATGGCATCCGGTCCCATCACTTCATGGCAAATAGATGGGGAAACAGTGGAAATTTTGGCTGACTTTATTTTTTGGGCTCCAAAATCACTGCAGATGATGATTGCAGCCATGGAATTAAAAGATGCTTACTCCTTGGAAGAAAAGTTATGACCAACCTAGACAATGCTGTCTATTCAAAAGCAGAGACATTACTTTGCCAACAAAGGTCCATCTAGTCAAGGCTATGGTTTTTCCAGTAGTCATGTATGGATGTGAGTGTTGGACTATGAAGAAAAGGTGAATGCCGAAGAATTGATGCTTTTGAACTGTGGTGTTGGAGAAGACTCTTGAGAGTCCCTTGGACTGCAAGGACATCCAACCAGTCCATCCTAAAGGAGATGGTTCGATGGCATCACTGACTCAATGGACATGGGTTTGGGTAGACTCTGGCAGTTGGTGATGGATAGGGAGGCCTAGCGTGCTGCGGCTCACGGGGTCACAAAGAGTCAGACACAACTGAGCGAGTGAACTGAAATGATACAGGTGTACATTTGTACTTCTACTTTGAACCTTGATATTGTGAGCAATGAGCCTTTCAGAAGCACTGAGCTTTTGAAGCCCAAGTTTAATTGGGTCATTAAAAATATTTTATGATGTATATTAACACATATAGATGGAATCTAGAAAACTGATGCCAATGATCAATTTGCAGGGAAGGAATAGAGATGCAGATGTAGAGAACAGACTTGTGTGCACAGTAGGGTAAAGAGAGGGTGGGATGAATTGAGACAGTAGCATCGGCATGTATACCCTATCACGTGTTAAATAGGTGGCACCATGGTAAAGAATCCACCTGCCAATGCAGGAGATGTGGGCTTGATCCCTGGGTCAAGAAGATCCCCTGGAGGGGACATGGCAGCCCTCTCCAGTATTTTTATCTGGGAAATTCCATGGCCAGAGAAGCCTGGTGGGCTACAGTCCACAGGATAGCAAAGAGTTGAACACTACTGAGCAGCTGATCACAGGAAGTAGCTGTATAGTACAGGGAACTCAGCTCAGTCCTCTTCGATGAACTAAAGGGCTGGGATCTGGATCATAAATTATTTGTGAGTAACAGATAAGAGATATTGGCTTCTTAGATGAGGTTGTCAGGAAAGCACCTCTTGATTTTTCATTAATTTTTATTGGTGTATAGTTGATTAACACATTGTTGTGTTAGTTTCTGCTGTGAAGCAAAGTGAACCAGTTATATATATACATATATCCACTATTTTTTAGATTCTTTTCCTCTATAGGCCATTACAGAATATTGAGTAGAGTTCCCTGTTTACATGTCAATCCCAATCTCCCAATTTATTCTTCTCTCCTTTCCCCCTTGGTAACCGTAAGTTTATTTTCTACATCTGTGATTTTATTCCTGTTTTATAAATAAGCTCATTAAGGAAGGCATCTCTGATGGTATAGGATTATAAGGAGCCAGTGGCACAAAAAGCCAAGAAAAGACATTTCTTTCAAAAGGAAGAGCCTGTGCAAATGCTAGGAGCAGGGAACTTGGAGTGTTCAGGGAACCGAGGAAAAATCACTTGTGGCTGGAACATTGTAAAGCTGATGGTGAGTGTTGCTATGCAGTTGAGAAGGAAGAAACTGAGAGAGTGTTTGTTCAATGTACATTAGGGCTAAGCCTCCAGTTCCTGTGTTTTCTGAAGGTGTCTGGAAGAAGATGAGGAAAGATTACAGCAGAAAAGCAGCAACAGTGAGAGGAGAACTCTACCATAGTGTGGCTTGTTCCTGAAGGCTGTGCTGTGTGATCTTGTAACAGACACTGTGATCAAATGTGATGTCTTCAGGAAGCACATGCTGAGGCTTAGGAGTCATCAGCAGCAATGGGAAGGTTTGTTTAGTCCACAGCCGACTTCAGGGGCCTATTACTTCAGTGGATGAGCTAGAACGCTGCTCATTCCACATGTCCATCCCGTGAGTCATCATACGAGCCTGGGCTGTGCTCCACTGTCTGTTACTACTGACTGCCATGCTTCAGATGGAGAACACCTGCTCCAGGAAGAACCCAAGCCTTGTCTGTGTGCCAGACACTGAGACAACGCTTCCGTCCCCTTTCCTCACTCAAGCAAATTCTCAAGTCAATGAAGGGGATATCTTTATCTGCCTTTAATAGAAGAAGCCAGGACTCCAAAAGAGAAGGTAATTGCTCCAAGTTGATAAATAGTGGCTCCTCTGTAGGACTTAATGCTACCGCCTAGGCAGACAGAGCATGGTCATTGGGTTGACTTTTACACAAAGGAAGAAAGCACTCAGCTCTGAAGCAAGATATGTATGGAGTCCTAGCTTGGCCACGGTGCCACTGTGTGAGCTTGGACAGAGGAGCTTCACTCCTCTGAAGGACTGATGTTGAAGCTGACACTCCAATACTTTGGCCACCTGATGTGAAGAGCTGACTCATTAGAAAAGACCCTGATGCTGGGAAAGATTGAAGGCGGGAGGAAAAAGAGATGACAGAGGATGAGATGGTTGGATGGCATCACTGACTCAATGGACATGAGTTTGAGTAAACTCGGGAGTTGGTGATGGACAGGGAGGCCTCGTGTGCTGAAGTCCATAGGGTCACGAAGAGTAGGACACGACTGAGCGATTAAGGTCCGTCTAGTCAAGGCTATGGTTTTTCCTGTGGTCATGTATGGATGTGAGAGTTGGACTGTAAAGGAGGCTGAGTGCCGAAGAATTGATGCTTTTGAACTGTGGTGTTGGAGAAGACTCTTGAGAGTCCCTTGGACTGCAAGGAGATTCAACCAGTCCATTCTGAAGGAGATCAGCCCTGGGATTTCTTTGGAAGGAATGATGCTAAAGCTGAAGCTCCAGTACTTTGGCCACCTCATGCGAAGAGTTGACTCATTGGAAAAGACCCTGATGCTGGGAGGGATTGGGGGCAGGAGGAGAAGGGACAACCGAGGGTGAGATGGCTGGATGGCATCACGGACTCAATGGACGTGAGTCTGAGTGAACTCCGGGAGTTGGTGATGGACAGGGAGGCCTGGCGTGCTGCAATTCATGGGGTCGCAAATGGTCAGACACGACTGAGTGACAGAACTGAACTGAACTGAGCAGCTGAACTGAACTGAACTGACTCTCAACTTCCTTCTCTGTAAAGTAGAAGTAATTGCAACCTGCAGTAAAGGGCTGAGGAAGAGATAATGCATGTGTGATACTGTGATTTATAAGAAGAAATATATATTTGCTTTCATTCCCATTTCTAGCAAAATGCTTCTTACAACTTAGAATTTCCTAAGTGGTGAGTGAGATAAAGGTGACTTTGGGGATTGCCTGAGGCCACCTATGGGTAGGAACGGGCTGGTTGCCAAGCCATGTAGGCCCTTAGCGCATTAGAGGTTTTGAGTCCCACCCCTCAACACCCAGGGAAGGGAGAGGACCAGAAGTTGAATCCACTGATTCAACTTGATCAACCATGCCTATGTATAAAGCCTCCATAAGTGAAAGTGAAGTCGCTCAGTCATGTCTGACTCTTTGCGACCCCATGGACTGTAGCCTACCAGGCTCCTCTGTCCATGAGATTTTCCAGACAATAGTACTGGAGTGGATTGCCATTTCCTCCTCCAGGGGATCTTCCCAATCCAGGGATCGAACCCGGGTCTCCCGCATTGTAGACAGACGCTTTACCCTCTGAGCCACCAGGGAAGCACAGGAAAATCCCCGAAAGCTAGGGTTCAGAGAGCTTTCATGTCTGTGAACATGGGAGATTCAGGGAGAGTGTGTGTTTGGAAGAGGTATGGAAGCTCCCACCCCTCCCTATACTTTGCCGTATGCAGCTCTTCCAACTTTCTCTTCCTGAGTTACATCCTTTTATTTTTGCTGTTCAGTCACTTAGTCCTATCCAACTCTTTGTGACCCTATGTACTGCTGCTGCTGCTGAGTCACGTCAGTCGTGTCTGACTCTGTGCGATCCATAGACGGCAGCCCACCAGGCTCCCACATCCCTGGGATTCTCCAGGCAAGAGTACTGGAATGGGCTGCCATTTCCTTCTCCAATGCATGAAAGTGAAAAGTGAAAATGAAGTCGCTCAGTCATGTCCGACTCTTAGCGACCCCATGGACGGCAGCCCACCAGGCTCCTCCATCCCTGGGATTCTCCAGGCAGGAGCACTGGAGCAGGTTGTCCTCCATCCATGGGATTCTCCAATGGATTGTAGCCTGCCCAGCTCCTCTGCCCATGGGATTCTCCAGGCAAGAATATTGGAGTGGGTTGCCATGCCCTCTTCCAGGGAATCTTCCCAACCCAGGGATCAAACCCAGGTATCCCGCATTGCAGGGAGATTCTTTACCATCTGAGCTACCAGTGAATGCCACACAACTGTGTTTTTCCTCTTTTGCTAAATTAATCTTCCATGAAGATAACACCCACTGTCCCCTTGGTCTACAAGGAGAGCAAAGCAGTCAATCCTAAAGGAAATCAACCCTGAAAATTCACTGAAAGTTCTGTGCTGAAGCACCAATACTTTGGCCACCTGACACAAAGAGCCAACTCACTGGAAAAGACCCTGAAGCTGGGAAAGATTGAGGGCAAAAGGAGAAGGTGGCATCAGAGGATGAGATAGTTAGATAACATCACTGAAAAAAATGGACATGATTTGAGTAAACTCCAAAGACAGTGAAGGACAGGGGAGCCTGGCATGCTAAAATCCATGGGGTCACAAAAAGTCAGATATGACTTATCCACTGGAAACAACAACAGCAGAGCATTAATGACCATCTGCAAACCTCAGAAGTTTCACAGGGAAAGCTCATTCTAAGATCTACAAGAGCAGAATCCAAATCTGCTGTGTACTCATGCACACTTGAATCCCCAGGCTTCTCTCTGGCTTCTAGTAGAGCTAAGATATTTCTCCCTTGTATTAATACCAGATGTTTGGATTTATTTAAAATATTGAGCACATACTTTGGACAGGCAGTGGAGAGAGCTGCATGCATTAAGGAGAAGATGGGGTGATTAGCTCTATCTCTACCATTGTCCTCATGCATATCCATTAATGGCTTCTAAAGTTTCATCTATTTACCCTTCCAAGTGCCATGTACTCTGATAGGTTCTATTCCATCTTAAAAAAAATTTTTAAAAGCTAGTTGCAATACACAGTTGATCTTATAACCCATTAATGAGTCATAACTTGCAATTTGTAAAACAGTTGAAAAGTCTAAAACATATATTCATATTCTTCAATATAAGACAAATTAGACTCAGGCCACATATATTTGCCTACTCTGACAAATACATGCACATATGCATTTACAATGCTTTCAGAGTAATGTTAATCCAAGGTAATTGGTCACTTCCCTGATTATCCTCACAATGCTCAAGAGAGAACAGAGTTGCTCATTAGATGAACTATTTGCATTCATTCTCGATATGTCATTTTATTTTAGGAATACAAAAACCACAAAACATGAGCCTTCTGAAAAGTATGCATATTTACATATACTTCTGGTTAAGAAACCATCAACAAGCAGATTTTTCTCTTGAGATTTTGGATGGGCTCGTTTCTTAACAGAAAATGCAAGTATGTGTATTCTCATTTTTAAAGCATTGAAAGTTTAGCTTCATCATGAAAGAGGAGGAAAAGAAATCCACGGAGGAATAGAATGGGAGGGGGAAGAATACATATTAAGACTTTTTAGCTAATAAATCTCTTTCAATCTATTAGGGTAATTAATTAAATATCCTCAGTTTACAATATAATATCAGCCAAAATATAGCTCACTAAAAGTATGTTGTTTTTCACTTGTGAATACACTTCATGGCATGTTTACATCTTGATTTATAGATTATTTTTTTCTCAACAACAGAAGATTTTAGAATAAGTCTGTGTGTGTGCTCAGTCACTCAGTCATATGCAACTTTTTGCGACCCCATGGACTGTAGCCTGCCAGGCTCCTCTGTCCATGGGATTCTCCAGGCAAGAATACTGGAGTGGCTGCCATTTCCTTCTCCAGGGGACTTCCTGACCCAAGGATCAAATCCACCTCTCTCGCATCTCCTGCACTGACAGGCGGATTCTTTACCATGAGAACCACCTGGGAATCCCAGAATAAGCTTAGAAGTTTTGCTTTGTTTTGTTTAATTAATAAGCTTAAAATTTTTTTTTTAGAGTAGTTTTAGGTTCATTGCAAAACTGAGTTCCCACATACCTCCTAACCCTACACATACACAGCCTTCTGCACTATGGACATCCTATGTTACGGTGGTACATGTGTTGTGATCTATGAACATACAACGACGCATCATTATCACCCAAAGCTCATAGTTTAATTAGTATTCACACTTGTACATTATATGGAATTGCACAAATCTATTGTGTTGGTCAAAAAGTCCTTAGGGAATTTTCTTATGGAAAAACCTGAATGAACTTTCTGGCCAACGCAATACAATGACAAGTACCCACTATTGTAGTATCATACAGAGTAGTCCTTGCCCTAAAGATCATCTGTGCTCTGTCTGGTCATCTTCTCCCCCAGCCACTGGTAATCCATGATCTTTTTAACTGTCACCATAAAAAGAGACAGTTCTGCCTTTTCCACAATGTCACTTAGTTGGAATCATACAGTAGAGAGCCTTTACATATTGACTTCTTTCATGTAGTGATATGCATTTAAGGTTTCTCCATGTCTTCTCATAGTTTGATGGCTCATTTCTTTTCAGCAGTGAATAACATTCCATCGTCTAATGTACCAGTTTATCCATTCACCTAGTGAAGGACATACTGGTTGCTTCCAAGTTTTTATAATTATGAGTAAAACTGCTATAAACATCATGTGCACATTTTGTGTGGACACAGCTTTCTACTCTTCAAGTAAATGACAAGGGGAAGGTTGCTAGATCATGTGATAAGTGTGCATTTAGTTGTATAAAAAAACCTGCCAAACTGTGTTCCAAAGTGACTGTAACATTTTGCATTCCCAACCAGCAATGAGTGAGAGTTCTTGATCCATATCCTTGCCAGCATTTGGTAAGTCAGTGTTTGGATTTGGGCCATTCTAATAGGTGGATAGTGTATCTTACCCTTCTTGTAATTTGTATTTCCCTTGTGACATAAGGTTGGACATCTTTTCACATGCTTAACTGCCATCTGTTACATCTTATTTTGGTGGGAAGTGTCTAGTCAGATCCTTTGCCCATTTTCCAATCAAGTTGTTTATTTTCTTATCATTGAGTTTTAAGAGTTCTTTATATTACTTTAGAAAACAATCCTTTATTAGATGTGCCTTTTGAAAATATTGTCTTCCAGTCTGTGGTATGTCTTCTCATTCTATGGATGCTTTGTAGTTTTTTATATTCACAAGCAAGGCCATCTACAACAAACTCACAGCAAACATTATTCTCAATAGTGTAAAACTGAAAGCATTTCCCTAAGATCAGGAATAAGGCAAGGGTCCAGTCTTATTACTATTATTCAACATAGTTTTGGACATCCTAGCCATGCAATAGAAGGGGAAAAAAGGTAAAGGGAATCAAGATCGGAAAAGAAGTAAACCTTTCACTGTTTGCAGATGACATAGAAAACCCTAAAGATGTCACCAGGAAATTAATCAAGCTATTGAATGAATAGAATAAAGTCACAGAACACAAAATTAATACACAGAAATCCCTTGCATTCCTACAGACTAATATGAAAATTCAGAAAGAGAAATTACAGAAACAATCTCATTCATCACTTCAACAAAAGAATAAAATACCTAGGAATAAATCTACCTGAAGAGACAAAAACCTGTATCCAGAAAACTATAAGTCACTGATGAAAGAAATCAAAGATGAAAAGAACAGATGGAGAAATACACCTTCTTCTTGGATTGGAAGAATTAGTATTGTGAAAATGACTATACTACCGAAAGCAATCTATAGATTCAGTGCAATCCATATCAAACTACCAATGGTATTTTCCAGGAACTAGAACAAAAATTTTCACAATTTGTATGGAAACACAAAAGACTCCAAATAGCCAAAACAATTTTGAGGAAGAAAAATGGAGCTGGAGGAATCAAACTCTTGACTTCAGACTATAGTGTTCACAAGAAAGTTGAGTTATACAGCTTCCTAATGAAAAGAGAAAGAATTATATATTTCCACATTGAATTGTCAGGTAAATTAATCTCTGGTGTTTCATTTTTATCAATATTGATTGCAGAATCCTTGATAAAATCATTTTCCTTTCAGAAATAAAAGTCCCCCAAAATACATTTGTTCATTTCTCTAGTTTGCTTATTAATAGAACTCTAGTTTCCTAAAGCAAAGGAAATTTCATTATACACAAATAGGTTTTCTTCAAGGTGGGGATGCATAAGAAAAGAGTATGCAATAAAGATGTGTTTTCTAATAAAATAAAAGATACTATTGCAGAAGAATAGGAAATAGATAAGTAAAACATAGTAAAGAGCCCAGAAATAGACCCATATAAATATAGTCAACTTACCCTTGACAAAAGATTAAAGGTAATATAATAGAACAAATACATTTTTTTTAACAAATGTTGCTAGAACAACTGGACATCCACATGCAAAAGAAAAAATAAATCTAAACGCAGACCTTATGCCCTTCATTAAAATTAACTCAAAGTGGATCACAAACCTAAATGTAAATGCAAACTCTAAAATTCCCAGAAGATAACATAGGAGAAAAATCTAGGTGATCTTAGATAAGTCTTAGGTGAAGACTTTTTAGATACAACACCAGAAGTTACTGAATGAAAGAAACAATTGATAAGCTGGATTTGATTAAAACTAAAAACTTCTGCTTTGTGAAAAATCATGTCAACAGAATGAAAAGACGAGCCACAGACTATGAGAGAATATTTGCAAAACATACATGTCCTGATAAAGACCATTATTCAAAATATAAAAGGAACTCTTAAAACTCAACAATAAGAAAATGAAAGTGAAGTCGCTCAGCCGTGTCAGACTCTTTGTGACCCCAGGGACTGTAGCCTACCAGGCTCTTCCATCCATGGAATTTTCCAGGCAAGAGTACTGGAGTAGGTTGCCATTTCCTCCTCCACAACAATAAGAAAACACTCAATTTGAAAATGGCAGAGAGACCTTAACAGACACTTCCCCAAAGAAGGTATATAAATAGCAAGCAAGCATATGAAAAGACACTCCACTTCACATATCATGAAGAAAATGCAAATTAAACAATGAGCTCTATCCTCAAAAAATCTACAAACAATAAATGCTGGAGAGGATGTGGAGAAAGGGAAACCCTCTTGCACTGTTGGTGGGAATGTAAATTGATACAGCCACTATGGAGAATAGTATGGCAATTCCTTAAACAACTAGGAATAAAACCACCATATGACCCAGCAATCCCACTACTGGGCATATACCTTAAGGAACCCATAATTGAAAAAGACACATGTACTCCAATGTTCATTGCAGCACTATTTACAGTAGCTAGGACATGGAAGCTGGAGAAGGCAATGTCTTGCCTGGAAAATCCCATGGACGGAAAAGCCTGGTAGGCTACAGTCCATGGGGTCGTGAAGAGTCGAACACGACTGAGCAACCTCACTTTCACTTTTCACTTTCGTGCATTGGAGAAGGAAATGGCAACCCACTCCAGTGTCCTTGCCTGGAGAATCCCAGGGATGGCAGAGCCTGGTGGGCTGCCGTCTATGGGGTCACACAGAGTTGGACACGACTGAAGTGACTTAGCAGCAGCAGGAGGAGAACATGGAAGCAGCCTAGATGTTCATCAACAGATGAATGAATAAATAAGATGTGCTACATATGTAGAATGAATTTGAGTCAGTTTTAGTGGGGTGGATGAATCTAGAGCCTGCTATACAGAGTGAAGGAAGTCAGAAAAAAGCAAATATAGTGTATTAATGTATATATATATGGGATCTAGAAAATGGTATTGATAAGCCTATTTACAGGGAAGGAATGGAGACACAGATGTAGAGAATGGATCTGTGGACACAGCAGAGGAAGGAAAGAGTGGGACAAATGGAGAGTGTATCATCAACATATATACACTATCATGTATAAAATAGATAGCTGGAGAGAAGTTGCTGTTTAATACAGGGAGCCCAGCGGGTGCTCTGTGATGACCTAGAGGGGAGGGATGGGGAAGGGAAGGAAGGCTCAAGGGGAAGGGGATATATTTATAATTATGGCTGATTTGCTTTGTTGTATGGCAGAAACCAATACACCAGTGTAAAGCGATTTTCCTCCAATTACAAACTAAATTAAATAAATAAAAATAATGAGATATTATTACGTCTATTAGACTAGACAAAATCTAAAACACTGACAATACCAAAAGCTGGCATGTGGGTTCGTATAAAAAACTCCCATTTGTGGGAATGCAAAATAGTTAAGTCACTTTGGAAGACTGTTTGATGGTTACCATATGATCTAGAGGGCTTCCCTGGTGGGCAGATGGTAAAGAATCCATCTGCAATGCAGAAGACCCAAGTTCGATCCCTGGGTAAGGAAGATTCCCTGGAGAAGGGAATGGCTATCCACTCCAGTATACTTGCCTGGAGAATCCTATGGACAGAGGAGCCAGGCGGGCTACAGTCCATGAGGTCATAAAGAGTCAGACAGTTTTTAAGCTTCCCCAGTGACTCAGCAGATAAAGAATCTGCCTGCGAAGCAGGAGACACTGGAGATATGGGTTCAATTCCTGGGAAGGGAAGATCCCCTAGAGGAGGAAATTGCAACCCACTCAGTATTCTGGCCTAAAAAATCCTGCTGAGAGAGGAACCTGGCAGGCTACAGTCCAAAGGGTCGCAAAGGAGTCAGATACAACTGAACATGCACACACACATATGATCTAGCAATTATGTCCTTGATGTTTATTCAAAGGAGTGAAAATTTTACCTCTACACCAAAACTGTACATGGATGTTCATATCTGCTTTATTTATAATTGTTGAAATTTGGAAGCAATCAAGATGTTCTTCAGTTCAGTTCAGTTCAGTCGTTCAGTCGTGTCCAACTCTTTGCGACCCCATGAATCTCAGCACGCCAGGCCTCCCTGTCCATCACCAACTCCCAGAGTTCACTGAGATTCATGTCCATCGAGTCAGTGATGCCATCCAGCCATCTCATCTCTGTCGTCCCCTTCTACTCCTGCCCCCAATCCCTCGCAGCATCAGAGTCTTTTCCAATGAGTCAACTCTTCACATGAGGTGGCCAAAGTACTTCAGTGGATGGTAAATAAAACGTAGTATATCCAGACATACAGTACCAAAAAAAAAAAGGCACTATTAGGGACTTCCCTGATTATCCAGTGGCTAAGACTCTGTGTTTGTCATACAGGGGACCTGCGTTCAATCCCTGGTCAGGGAACTAGGTTCCACATGCCACAACTAAGAGTTTGAATACTACAACTAAAAGCAAACAAAAAAAAGATCCACATGCCACAACTCAGGATCCCACAACCCACAAAGATCAAAGCTCCCATGTGCCTCGACTAAGACCCGGCATAGCCAAATGAATACATAATAAATACATTTTAAAAAGAAGAAGAAAGAAATGCACTTTTACACCATGAAAAGATATGGCAGGACCTTAAATTCACATTACTAAGTGAAAGAAACCAATCTGAGAAAGACTGCATACTCTATGATTTCAACTCTATGACATTCTGGAAAAGGCAAAACTGCTTGCCAAGGCAAGGGCATGGGGTTGGGGAAATAAACAGTCAGAGCACAGAGAATTTTTAAGGCAGTAAACATATTCTGTATGATACTCTGGTGATGGATACATGTCCTTATACATTTTTCCTAATCCATAGAACAGTGTAATTATCAATGTAGGTTCATCAGCTGTAGTAAATATACCACTCTGGTAAGAGATTTTGATAATGTGAGAAGCCGTGCCTGGGTGGGGGAAGGATGTATACGGGAACTCTGTACTTCCCTCTCAATTTTCCTGTGAACCTAAACCACTCTTTTTTAAAATATACCTATGTATATAACATTATGCATGTATTTAGTTATGCTCGGTCTTAGCTGAAGCATATGGAATCTTTAGTTTTGGCATGTGGCATGCAATTCCCTGACCAGGGATTGAACTTGGCCTCCTGCACTCAGAGTGTGGAGCCCTAATGGCTAGACCACCAGGGAAGTCCTAAAACTGCTCTTCAAATTCTTTTAACTTAAAAAAGGAGATAAGCATTAGAACTATTATGTAAGACAAAGTATTATGCAAGATTTTATCAGCATGTGGTTAAGAATAAAAACCAAATATTTCTATTTGAGTATAGACACATTTTTATCTATGACAAACACTAGCCCCATTCTTTATATAACTTCATATATCAAAAGATATACAAATTCCTTATACAAGCATAAGGAAGCATTTAGATTCTTCTGGTTTTTTTTTTTTTATTGAACTATAGCTGGTTTAACAATGTTTAAGGTGTACAGCAAAGTGATTCAGTAATATATAATTTTTTTCAGATTCGTTTCCATTATAAGTTATTATAAGATATTGAATATAGCTCCCTATGTAAGTCTTTGTTTATTTTTTATGTGTAAGAGTCTATGTCTGTTAATCCTAAATTATAAATTCATCCCTTCCCCTTCCCCCTTTGGTAACCATAAGTTTGTTTTCTATGTCCGTGAGTCTATCTCTGTTTTTAAATAACTTCATTTGTACTAGTTTTTAGATTCCACACATAAGTAATATCACGATACTTGTCTTTCTCTGACATACTTCACTAAGTATAATAATCTTTAAGTCCATCTGTCTTGCTGCAAATGGCATTATTTCATTCTGTTTTTTGGCTGAAAGATATGCCTCTGTGTGTGTGTGTGTGTGTGTGTGTGTGTGTGCGTGTGCGTGCACATACCACATCTTATTTATCCATTCATCTGTCAATGGACATTTAAGTTGCTTCCATGTCTTGCTTCAGTTCAGTTCAGTTCAGTCCCTCAGTTATGTCCAATTTTTTGCAGCCCCATGGACTGCAGCACATGAGGCCTCCCTATCCATCACCAACTCACAGAGTTTACTCAAACTCACATCCATGGAGTCAGTGATGCCATCCAGCCAGCTCATCCTCTGCCGTCCTCTTCTCCTCCCACCTTCAATCTTTCCCAGCATCAGGGTCTTTTCAAATGAGTCAGTTCTTCACATCAGGTGGCCAAAGTATTGGAGTTTCAGCTTCAGCATCAGTCCTTCCAATGAATACTCAGGACTGATTTGCTTTAGGATAGACTGGTTGAATCTCCTTGCAGTCCAAGGGACTCGTAAGAGTCTTCAACTCCACAGTTCAAAAGCATCAATCCTTTGGCACTCAGCTTTCTTTATGGTCCATCTCTCACATCCATACATGACTATTGGAAAAACCATAGCTTTGACTAGATGGACCTTTGTTGGCAAAGTAATGTCTCTGCTTTTTAATATGCTATCTAGGTTGGTCATAACACAAGCGTCTTTTAATTTCACAGATGCAGTCACTATCTGCAATGATTTTGGAGCCCACAATAATAAAGTCTCTCATTGTTTCCATCATTTCCCCATCTGTTTGCCATGAAGTGATGGGACCAGATGCCATGATCTTAGTTTTCTGAATGTTGAGTTTTAAGCTAACTTTTTCACTCTCCTCTTTCACTTTCATCAAGAGGCTCTTTAGTTATTCTTCGCTTTCTGCCATAAGTGTGGTGTTGTCTGCATATCTGAGGTTATTGATGTTTCTCCCAACAATCTTGATTCCACTTTATGCTTCATCCAGCTCAGCATTTCTCATGATGTACTCTGCATATAAGTTAAATAAGCAGGGTGACAATATACAGCCTTGATGTGCTCCTTTCCCTATTTGGAACCAGTCTGTTGTTCCATATCCAGTTCTAACTGTTACCTCCTGACTTGCATACAGATTTCTCAAGAAGCAGGTTAGGTGGTCTGGTATTCCCGTTCTATTGAAGAATTTTCCACAGTTTGTTATGATCCACACAGCCAAAGGCTTTGGCATAGTCAATAAAGCAATTTGAACTGTGGTGTTGGAGAAGACTCTTGAGAGTCCTTTGGACTGCAAGGAGGTACAACCAGTCCATCCTAAAAGAGATCAGTCCTGGGTGTTCATTGGAAGTACTGATGGTAAAGCTGAAATTCCAATACTTTGGCCACCTCATGTGAAGAGTTGACTCATTGGAAAACACCCTGATGCTGGGAGGGATTGGGGGCAGGAGGAGAAGGGGACAACAGAGGACAAGATGGCTGGATGGCATCAACAACTCGATGGACATAAGTTTGAGTGAACTCCGGGAGTTGGTCATGGAGAGGGAGGCCTGGTGAGCTGCGATTCATGGGGTCGCAAAGAGTCGGACATGACTGAGAGACTGAACTGAACTGAACTGAACTGAGATGTTTTTCTGGAACTCTCTTCCTTTTTTGATGGTCCAAGGGTTGCTGGCACTTTGATCTCTGGTTCCTCTGCCCTTTCTAAACTTGAACATCTGTAAGTTCACGGTTCATGTACTACTGAAGCCTGGCTTGGAGAATATGAGCATTAGTTTGCTAGCATGTGGGATGAGTGCAATTGTGTTGTAGTTTGTCTTGCTTGGCTATTGGAAACAGTGCTGCTACACACACTGTAGTTTATGTACCTTTTCAAGTTAGAGTTTCCTCCAGATACATGCCCAAGAATGGAATTTCTGCATTTTATGGTAACTCAGTGTTTTTCCTGTGTTTCCATATTTATCTGGGATGTCATAAATTCTGACTTCAGGCATGCATGAGTGGTCATTTTATTTTCAACACAGCAGAAAAAAATATCCTGACCATTGAATTAAGTTTAATATTCAAAGAGCAAAGAGCATTTGTATGGCTCCAAAATGCTTCATCTACATTAAACACTGAAAATCTTGAATCAGTGAGTAACTTCATCCAATTCTACATAATCATTCTTAGCTATTATGCTACAATGCACAGAAAAAAAATGTGTATTCAGCAGGAGACATTGTTAGATAGATTTCCTTTCTAATATTATCCTAAGTTAATTTTTTCCAAATAGTGTTTGTGTCTTCTATCCCCAGAGGTCATATCTACCAGTGCTAACATAGGGTGCCATGAAAGACATAGCACGACCTTGTATTGTTGATTGGGTATGATTTACTCACCAGTATTTAAGCTCTCAGCAGTACCATTCTGAAACTGTATAGTGATAAGTTAGCCATTGTATGAGGGGAGTTTGGGTAGAATATAAAAGCATTTGAGACCTATGTGATCACCATATATCCTGGATTTGACTCAAGGAGCTGCCTCTCAAATTACTCAAATTTATAGGCATCAATGCACAGATCTGGGGTTTACGTAATTGAAACTGTCAGTTTTATCTAGAATCAGTTCTGAATGAATAACCCAGAAGTGAGACAACCAGAAGCTGAATAAATCAAGTGAGATTCCTAACAGAGCTTATTTGTATAATTACCTCAATTATTCATGAGATTTTGAGTGTGGAAACCTGGCCTATAAAATCTTGGAGGTCAAAAGACTTAGCTTCCACTCAGGATAACAATGCCTACCCCTAATTACTTATTTTTCCTGCTCTACATGTTAGCTGGAGTGTCTTTACCAAATGTCTTTTTTATCTCCTCTCCTCCAGAAAAAAAAAAAAAAAGGATACAGCAGTTATAAAAATATATTAGATCCAGCCACCTCTAAGACCAAGCCTTGGGAATTCATAAAAAGTGAAAATGGAGCCTCAGAGAATAACCAGTCTCCATGGGGAGAAAGACTGCCAGGACTCTGCTAAGACAAGGAGAGGCGTATTTCCAGCATAGGTGAAGGTTACATTAGCCAAGGTTTGTGAGATTCCTGCAACAACAGTGTCTAGATTTTAATCCAATATGGAGAGCTAATTAAAAACATGAAATGCAGAGAGTGGAAGCAAAAACTGACAGTAAAGGAGGGAAAAGGAAATCAGTGTGCAGTGAGATATAATAATAATAATATATAATATAACAATACAAAAAAAGCCAACATATACAGGTTACTTTAAACATGTGTTTTCTCTAGACATCATGTCACATATAGGCACCAATTAATCTCCAAACTTTGTGCTCTGTTGCCTGGGTTTAGTCACGGAGACTCTATACTTTTATAAAAGAATGTTTCCTGTAGCCTGAAATACAGTCCATTCTCAAGGTTCTGACCTTTAAATGTATAATATTTTCCCATTTATACAGAGATGAAATGTTGCAGAACAGAGAATAACATTTGTCTTCTTGGAAGTTTACAGAAACATTGTTACCAGACCTACCTGAAAAACGGCAAGTACAAAAGATTCCCTACACCAGGATGTTTGCAACAACGGGCCATGCAGGCTTCCCTTTTAGTATAAAAGCTTTATTTATGAACCTATTTGGAGGGCAAGGCAGACATATAGAATAGACTTGTGGACTCAGCAAGAGGAGGGGTAGGAGAAAAGTGAAAGTGGCTCAGTCTAATCTGATTCTTTGTGACCCCAATCCATGGAATTCTCCAGCCAAAAAACTGGTTACTCTAAGGGATCTTCTCAACCCAGTTATCAAACTCAGGTCTCCCACATCGCAGGCAGATTCTTTTAACAGCTGAGCCATCAGGAAAGCCCAAGAATACTGGAGTGGGTACTAGTACTTAGTACTTTGTCGCTCAGTCATGTCCGACTCTTTGTGACCCCATGGACTGTAGCCTACCAGGCTCCTCCCTCCATGGGATTCTCCAGGCAAGAGTACTGGAGTGGGTTGCCATTTCCTTCTCCAGGGGATCTTCCTGACCCAGGGATCGAACCCGGGTCTTCTGCATTGCGGCAGACGCTTTAATAGACTTGTGGACTCAGCAGGAGGAGGGGTAGGAGAAAAGTGAAAGTGGCTCAGTCTAATCCGATTCTTTGTGACCCCAATCCATGGAATTCTCCAGCCAGAAAACTGGTTACTCTAAGGGATCTTCTCAACCCAGTTATCGAACTCAGGTCTCCCACATTGCAGGCAGATTCTTTAACAGCTGAGCCATCAGGAAAGCCCAAGAATACTGGAGTGGGTAAACTATCCTATCTCCAAGGGATCTTCCTGACCCAGGAAACAAACTGGGTTCTCCTTCATTGCCGGCAGATTCCTTACCAACTGGGTTACCTGGGAAGCCAGGAGGGATAGGAGATTGTGGGACAAATTGAAAGAGTAGCCTTGAAGCAAATATATTACTATTTTATGTAAAATAGATAGCCAGTGGGGAGTTGCTGCATCACACAGGGAGCTCAAACAGCTGCTCTTGACAACCTAGAGGGGTAGGGTGGGGTGGGGAGCTGGGAGTAAGGTTCAAGAGGGAGGGCACATATGCATATTTATGGCTGATTCACATTGTTGTATGGCAGAAACAAACCCAACATTGTAAAGCAATTATCCTCCATTAAAAAAAAAAGAAGAATCTTGAATTCTTATTCTTTGGGACACTAATCCACCATCTTCTCAGTCTGCTGGCTTTCCAGATAAAGTCACTATTCCTTACCCCAACAACTCGTCTCTCCATTTATTGGCCTGTTATACAGTACTCAGTAGCACCTTAAGGTAGGTAGGTACCACTATTATCCTTCAGAGGGGAGCCTCTGTTCTTGTCCTGTGCCTTTCTGATCCTAGACTCACTTCTCCATTACAACAACAACAAAAAAAAAAAAAAAAAAAAAAGACACAACTGCAAATACGTAAGGGAATGATGTATATTTTTTAGAAAAAAAATCATAGAAAGATAAAAAAAGTCTTCATCCACTTTCACATTTGACATCTTGGTTCTCATCACATCACCCTCTTTATACATACAGCCTCTAGAAATTATTCTTTATCTAAGCCCTCAGCATAAAGTCCACTTAACAAGTCAAAACCAGGCTGCTGAAAATAAAATAGAATAAGCAACAAGCTGCTACTCCACCAGATCCCACTTAAAGAACAATTTAATCTATTTTCTCTCATATATGCATCCAGGCCCAAGAGTAAAGAAGGGAAAAGGAAATTATTATTCATTGAGAAAATCTATTTTTTCCTATTCTATCTCTACCTTAGCTGCTTATCAAATTATTCATCCAAGCAGTAGGTCTTTTCCTTGGGAGAAATCTGATGCCAGGAAAATAAAGTGTCCCCAACATCATCATATGTTTCGTACACTTTGGCTTTTTTAAAATTATTATATCCCTGGGAATTTTATTATATACCTGGAGATTTATACTGCACTTTGTATGGACTGTTAGTTTTTTACTACAACATTATTAGGTAGAGCTTATCACAGTAAGTGAGAGCTTCAGAAATTAAATAATTCAGGGTTACAACTAGGATAATTAGTCATCCCACTTTGTCTGGAACTGTTCCTACTTAATACAGAAATTTCCTGGTCTTGAGGAACCCCTCAGTCCCTGGCAAATTGGGGCTATTAGTCACCCTACACTAGTAAAGTAGTTACAGGTTGTTTCCAACCCAAGAGTCAGGTCTTCTGACTCTCCAAGTAGTCAGCTAGTGAATACTTGTTGAAAGAGAGAGCAAGGGAAGGGGGGTGCAGAAAATAGAAGGAAGGAAGGAAAAGGAGGGAAGGAGGGAGGAAGGGAGGGAAAGATGATGGAAAAATGGATTAGCTGAATTCTGCTGTTGGATTGAATCTGTCTCCAGAGAACCTTTCATTCAGGGAATTTGCTACCAGATGGTGTGATACAATGAAAGACACAGGCTGAAGGACAGAGAATGGGATCACACTGACTTTACAAGAGCAAGACAAGTGGTTGTTTTGTGGCTGTTTGTTCATAATTGCTTACAAAAATGGAAAACTGGTAATTTTACCACGTGATTGCAAAGCTGCAGGGGAGAAAACCTATACCTTATCAACCTCAAACTATTGAAACTATCTACCAAAATAAACCTTATGTCTGTGACTGGCCAGGGTACCACAGGTCTATTAACATCCTTGGTCTGTTCTTATGGGCAGGCTCACTCATATCTCAAAATAAAAAATTATAAAACTCCTCCTTGAGTGAATAATATATAAAAGTTGCATGCATTAGCCAGAATGACTTCAAACAGTTGTCTATAAAATGGTTACTATTTCCACAAAAGTATAATATATAAGCTCTTGAAGAAAGACTGGAATGAGCTATGATGATAGACACCCAGCAACTAATTAAAATGAAAGAGCCTGAAAATGGTTTTCTTATTATTAGTCATATTATTAAAGATGACAGATAGTCCTGGCTGCCTTGCCCCATCAGAGGACATCCTCTTTGCTTCTGGGAAAAGCAGAATTAAGCTGAACAAAATATGACTTTTAAAAATCCCCCCAAAGTCTGCACTTTGAGATTTGTGTTTCATTCATTGATTCTTTTACCACCTTTCCTGATTTTGCCAACCTACTAAAACCCTTGTCCAGTCAGAAATTCAACTTCTATAAAATGGTAATTCCTTCTCACTATAAAACATTTAATCGAGTTAATATTTCAAGGTTTTCATTACCATCATAAGGAAGCATTAATAGTGAGGGAAAAAAGTCAGTCAGCAAAATTTCTATTACTTTTCCTTTAGTGAATGTGGCCATTAGATCCTTCCTTAGGAATACCTCATTTCCTGAAAGACTGAACTATGATGAGCTAAGAGGGACAATTGAAACAGATAAATACATAGCCTTAACCAAATATAGACAGTGTCAATCCAGGGCAAGTTCACCAGCATCTATTCCTTGGGCAGTTCCTACTCCATTTAATATATTTTTCCCAGAAGAAGTGAGTAAAGCAAACAACCATCCGGTGGCTCACCATCTGCATTCTTTTGAAGATTAAATTTCCTATTTCTTTCATAGCTTTTCAATTTTGCATATTTATTTGTTTAATCAGTATGACTTCTGGATAAAAGGAATGTGGCAAATACTCTGAGGTGTGGCATATTCTTTTAACAGAAGCATATACTTGGCAAGAATTCATCAAGCAATGCTTAGGTCTGAACCCTCCATCCCCAAAGCAGGAACTTTTAATGTAATAACAAAGATATTTCTGAGCTTTCCATGCCTAAGACTATAGAAAAGGAAGTGCTTTGTCTTTTCCCCTGCCCTCAATTCTAAGGCCCTCTCTGACTCAGCTGTAAAGGACTCAGTGATCTACTGTTTTTAAGAATTCAATCTCAACTTTAACCATAAATCCCAAACAGAAACAATAGCAGTCCTTGGTATAAAAATCAATTTCAAATGAGGAAGGGGATCAGCATAAGGAGATTCAACAAAGTAAGCTATTTGCTTTGTTGAAGTTGTGTCCAACTCTTTGTGACCCCATGGACTGCAACAGACCGGGCTTCCCTGTCCTTCACTATCTCCCAGAGTTTGTTCAAATCCACGTCCATTAAGTCAGTGATGCCATCCAGCCACCTCATCCTCTGTCGCCCCTTCTCCCTCCTCAATCTTTCCCGTAAAAACCAATTTCAAATGATGAAGGGAATCAGCATAAAGAGATTCAGCAAAGTAAGCTATTTGATTTGTAAGAGCTTCTAAAGTTTCCAAGTCAAAGATTTCAGACAGGAAGGAATGACAAAGTGGGATTCAATGGGGATACAGTACTAAGACAAGTGGTGGCCAAACTGAATTCTGAGATGACAGCAACTGGCTCTAGATGGAGCTTCCCAGATCACCCAAGGAGTGCTGTGTTCAGTTCTAAACACCATGCATCAGGAAGGGTCTGCTCAATGTCTCATCCAAGCCGTGGAAGTGAGAGAAGAAGAAGAAAAAAAACCCAGAACGCCAAAGCCACCACTGTAGGCCCTATGCTCTAAGGAAAACTGAAGGTGATGGGAGGGGAAAGGCAGAAAGTCATATTCACATCATCTAAGAAAGACCTTTACAACTTTTTGAGTTATCAAAAAAACTGAGAAGATTCTATCAAAGACTGCACTTCTCATTACCGGAGCTGTTCAGACAGGGATTAGATGACCTCTTGCATAAGAAGTTGGGGATTTGAATACTAAGCCTGGGGGTGGAACTGGGTGCTTCTGGGGTTTTTTTTCTGTCCTGCCTCTGAATTTTGCAATGCCTACTAGGGTAGGTTTTATGCAATGTGGACCTCAGAGATCAATAATCTGTACATTAAAATTAAATAAGAACAAGAAAGCCAGCATAATAAAAACTCAACTTACACTGGCTCCAATAAACTGAGTCTTATTTTTCTTTTCTAACAGGAAGTCCCAAGATAAGCTGAAGCTGACAATGGAGTGGCTGGGATTTCAGCAAAAAATAAGCTTCTGGATATAATATGAGTATCTGCTGCCCTCCAGAACAGTTTTCATATGCAGAGAAGACTATCCAGTGGTGTGCTTTGGTTAATAAATATTCAATGTGTTACATTTATACATTTTTCTCAAGTTTTCAGTCTAGCTTATTATATTTATAAGTTTAACAAAATTCAGGGACTCTGAATAAATGTATCCTAATTTTAAAATTTAATTATGTACCTTCAAACATTTTTAACTGTAATATAGACACAATGTATTTATTTCCTTTTTAAAATACTCCAATTTTTTACCTGACAAGTACCCTAATAATTCTAAAAAGTCTAGGAATTTAAATTTATAGGTACAGTAAATCTTGTTACTAAATATGTCCTGATGAGATTATACATACATATGTAAATATGCAAATACATAAACAGATAATATATATATTATATATACAAAACACATAGAAACATGTGTGTATGTGTGTTTGTATTGTGTTTATGTGTATGTATGTGAAAAAGCAGAGACTGGACACTAGAGATGTAGCAACTGAATAGTCTATAACTGAAAATTAAATAAGAACAAAATAGAATGACTTTATAGAGAGACAGCAAATATAATAATTAAGCCAAATACAACAGAGAAATAGAGATAACACTATTTAATAACCCCTGGAACCTGTCCTGAGATTTTCTATTAGGTAAACCTAGGTATTGCTTATGACTAAGCCAGGTTGAGATGGCTTCTTGTTGCTTGAAACTGGAGGAGTCCTCTGTTCATGCTAGTGACAATATTCCCTTCCTTGTCCTTCAGGATGAGAACAGATTTTGTTGCAAAGTTATTTTCTCCTTATCTTCTGTTTTTGCCTTCTCCCTCTTTATTGTCTTCTGTCTCAAAGTATTTAAACAAATTTAAGTATTTCTGAACATAGAGACAGAAAGTTCCTGGATCACCTAGGGTTTTCTTCTAGCAACTTCTTGTCCCTCTCACTCCTTCCACAGTCAAGCCCTTCTAAGCATCGATTTCTAAGCACTGAATCCCCCTCTTTAACTTCACACCATTCAAACTACCGCACAAAAGGTGGACATACACTACCTAATTGCCAAATGCAAGGAACTTTCCCCAGTCTGATCTCCTTGATCTTATAGTTGTAATTGCCATTGTTTATTCTTTAAATTCTTCCTTTCCATGACATTATTCTATTCTGGTTATCCTCCAGCCTCTCTGCCAGCTAATTTTCAGCTTTTCCCCTTGTTCGCATGTGCATGCTAAGTCACTTCAATTGTGTCTGAATCTTAGTGACTGTATGGACTGCAACCTGCCAGGCTCTTCTGTCCATGGAGATTCTCCAAGCAAGAACACTGGAGTGGGTTGCTGTGCCCTCCTCTAGAGGATCTTCCCAACACAGTGATCGAACCCACATCTCTTATGTTTCCTGCATTGGCAGGGGGGTTCTTTACCACTATCACCACCTGGGAAGCTCTTCCCTTTGTTTACTTCTCTCTCCATCTCCAGCCTACAAATGTGGGAGTCCTTCTTGGTTCTGCTCTAAATCCTTACCATTGTAGATCCTGCCAACATCCATGGCTTTGCTCACATCAATTCATGTTACAGATTTCAAAATCTGTTATCTCCAGCTTCTCTGGTGTCCCTCCTAAGTTCCTGTCTTCCACCCTCTCTCCTTAACTAACTGCTGCTTATCCTTCAGCATTCATCTCAGCATCACTTCCTCTGAGAAGACTTTCTTTATTTCTCCTATTTAATGCTTCTCTGTGTTGCAGTATCCTCCTCAGTTAAAGCAATTTTCACACTATACAGGAGCTATCTGTTGATAGAGCTCTCTTTAAGAGTGTAAAATTCTTGAGGCAGTAATTATGGTGTATTTATTTTTGTAGCTGGCACTTAAAAGATATTCAATAAAATTTTATTGAATGAATAAAAGAATGGTGGTTGTTGATTATCACAGACTCTCTTACACTGGACTATTTGTGAGGTAATACTGCAAACAATGTTCCAGAATTTCTTCCTCATAAATTTGTAAGCTGGGATGGCACTTGGAGTTTCATTTTTACAAATATATGTTCCTGAGATAAGAACTGGATGACATTTATTGTTGAATTCAAATAATAAATATCACTTATAGACAGTCTTTATATCTTCCTGTATAATAATAAGAATCATATCTTTGTCAACTCCTTCTTTCTTAAGTTAATGAACAATTCCATGAGGACTTCTCCTATTGTCCATTTCTGGTTGGGTGAGCCAGTAGGGAAATACTTGGAGAAAGAAAGAAGTGGTAGTTTGTACTTATTAGGTTGTTAACTATGTGTCTTAAAGCAACCCTATGGAGCCATTCTCCTGGCTCAATGTGTGTCAGGGTGACAGCAAGCAAAACCAGACAGCTTTCTCAGAGCTTAACAAAAAAATGTAGTGAAGGGACTTTACAGGACATGGACAAGGTATGTTTAGCCCTAAAGAACCATCAGCAGCAGGAAGCCAATACCAGCCCTAGGACTGAAGGTGCGAGGGAAGGAAATGGTGCAACAAGTAATGGGCGTTTGCATGATAGTCACTGAATGAACTGCAACAAAGAAAAAGGGATGAATTCTCCAGACTTCCCTCTTTCCTCCTTCAGTCTCCCACAAGATCCCCCTCTTAAAACCCATCTGGAAGCCAGGATGCAAGGGAATGTGGGACATACATTCTGCAAGTTAGAGAAGGACATAGAGTAGGAAGTCAATAAATGGTAGCCAGCACACACCCTGACTCTGCCTGGACTGGCATGAAGTAGAGATTAGAAGAAGCAGTCCAACAAAGGAGCTAACTATAACTCCTATTCTCTTTCTTTGCTTATTTTCATCAGTAAAGTAAAAACCCTCTTAATCTCCTCTTAACCAACTCTCGAGATTAATATTCTCCATCCCCTCTATACAACATCCTGCCCAATACCCAGTAGGCTGACATTCAATTCTGTTCTTAATGGTGACTCATCAACTTCCCAAGAATCAGTATCTTTGTTTCTAAACATGCTTATGTCAGTTGTTTCTTATTGCTGTAAGTGCTGTGTGCTTAGTCACTCAGTCTTGTCCAACTCTTTGTGACCCCATGGACTCTAGCCTACCAGGCTTCTCTGTCCATGGGGATTCTCCAGGTAAGAATACTGAAGTGGGTTGCCATGCCCTCCTTCAGTGGATGTTCCCAGGAATCGAACTCAGGTCTCAACCCAGAGACCCAGGGATCGTTGCAGGCAGATTTTTTACCATCTGAGCCACCAGGGAAGCCCTGCTGTTGTATTGAGTTATTTAATTACCATGTCAACTTTAAAATATAAATACAAAATGAAATTCTCATTTAATCTGCATTCCCTCTATTAGTGATCCCAAACAATCTCATGGCTTAAATTACTATCAATATATACCTTCATTCTGGGAAAAATTGGAGGCAAAATAAGAACGAGGCAGTAGAGGATGAGATGGCTAGATAGCATCACTGGCTCAATGGACACGAATCTGAGCAGACTCTGGGAGACAGTGGACGGCAGAGGACCCTTGTGTGCTGCAGTCCATGGAGTTGCAGAGTCAGACATGACTGAGTGACTGAACAACAATATATACTGATAATTTACAAGGATGTTTCTCCTATCTGTATATTCCTCAACATTTTCACTTGAATGTCCAGTAGGTAGAGCTAATTTAATGTATTCAAAACTGAGCTTTGGACCTCCACCCCAAACCTCTCTCTATTATGCTTCCATCTCAAATACTGGGCTTCCCAGGTGCAGGTGGTGCAGTGGTAAAGAACCCGCCTGCTATGCAGGAGACACAGGAGATGTGAGTTCAGTCCTAGAGTTGAGAAGATCCCCTGGAGAAGGAAATGGCAATCCACTCCAGTATTCTTGCCTTGAAAATTCTATGGACAGAGGAGTTTGGCCAGCTACAGTCCATGGAGTCACAAAGAGTCAGACACAATTAAGCAAGCACAAACACCCTCAAAAAATGGAAGCCCCATCCTTCTACTTGATCAAGACAAAAACTTAGGATTGATCTTTGATTTCTTCCTTTTCTTCACATCTCATATCAAATATGTCATAAAACTGATTGCATCTACATATAAATTATATCCAAATTTTGCCCACTTCTAATTACCTCCACTATATAATATTGATCTGAGCCACTATTATTTTCTACCTGAATTGTTTCAAGTTTCCTAACTGTAGTCCACACTCTACTTTTAACCTAGCAATATCATTCTCATGAAGATTATGTCATTTCTTTGCTTAAATCCATTTGTTCCCCTCTTCTCCCAGTGTAAAAGTCAAATGCTTTATAATGGGCCACAAGACCCTCTGTGATCTGGCTCCAAGAGTCCCTCTTTGAGCTCAGATCTTATGATTTTCCTCCTTGATGACTCTGTTCCTCCCACACTGGCTTCCTGGCTGATCCTTTAACATTCCAGACACAAACCCAAACTTGGACCTTGGGTCTAATTCTTCTTTATATCTGGAATCCTTCTCCACATATCTTTAAGTCTTACTCCTTTTCCTCTAAGTTTTTGCTCTCATGTCAGTTTCATTAAAAGCACATTATCATTTAAAATCACAGATCTTTCCCCAGGACTTCTCTATTCCTTCTGATTTTATTATTAGTAATTGCCCCATTACATTTAGCACCTCCTAATAATTTGGCTATATATTGTGCTTATTGTTTGATGTTTACTCTTAATACAATGTAAGTTCCCCCAGGTTCATAATTGAAGTTTCACTGATATCCAAGGCACTCAGAACATGACAAGTACATGTGTGTGTTAGTCACTCATTCATGCCTGACTCTTTGCAAACACATGAACTACAGCCTGCCAGGCTCCTCTGTCCATGGAATTCTCCAGGCAAGAATACTGGAGTTTGTTGTCATTCCCTTCTCCATGAGATCTTTCTGATCAAACCCGGGTATCTTGCATTATGGACAGATTCTTTATCATCTGAGCCACCAGGGATCATTCGGGTATGTGGTAAGGTTCAAATATTGTTGAAATAATCTAAGAAAAATGTTTTAAAAGTACAACATTTTCAAAGTTTTTGGCAATGTGCGTTTGTTCTTAATTTTGTGTTTCTAATTTATTATTTCACCTATTTGATCTTAAGAGGAGTTCAGAAAGAAAAGAAAAAGCAAGTGCTGCAAATCTTCTAGAAGGCATCAAGTTTTATAACCTCAAAATATAACCGTGCTTGGAACTACTGAATGGAATAGAAAAAAATTGAGTTTGCTCATCAGAACATAGAAATAAAATAGGAGCCATCTTTTTTATGTAGGTGAGTCCTTATAACTCTTTTTTAATACTCTATAAAATTATCATCCTTTCAGCTCCAGGTCTGGGAGATTTTTCCCTTTTAAATTCTTCTGTAAAAAAAAGTCACAAATCTAATAGGACAGAAACCCTTAAAACCACAGATATGATTAAGGCTCAGTTCCCTAATAAATGTGCAATGAGACACTTGTCAGCCTTAGAAATAATGAGCTGCAATCTATGATAAATGTGCCAATAACACATTTTCCAGGGCAGCATAGTTCAGATTGGTAGGAAATAGTTGAATCACAGCAGGATCTTATTTTTACACAAATTACTTCTAAACTCAAAACACATCTAAAATTAATTTCTTTCATCACATTAACACTGGGTTGTTAATCACTGGAATGTGTGCTGGTATTTGACAGACATAAAAAATTGATTTGCATTTGCAAGAGGAGGAGTGCACACATAAAGAAGCATGCTCCTCATGTGGGATAAAGTTTTTCATATCCTGTTCTATAAATATATCGCTTGTTTACTAGTCACAGATGATTGTAAAGGTGAGTGCAATAATGACTTAATGAACTTCAAATGAAATGATCTGACCTTTCTTTAACAGCTTGAATGAATTAAAAACAACATCTAATGCAATATGCCTGCAACAAAAAGAATAAAATTATAAAATGCTTCAATTCTTCTTGGTAATTTCTGAGTTAATTTATTCATTCATTTAGGCACAAATACACATTCAAAAAATTATTGAATTTCTATGAGTCTATACTCACAAATGGCTCAGAGTCCAAGATGGAAAACAATTTAAAGTAAACATGGAATATTTACTATGATAGTGGAATGTGGTAGTATCGGATGTGGTGAGAATATAGGTGAAGACTAGACTAACTACCTCCTCTTCAGTAACAGTAGTTCCTATCTCGGAGGTTTAAAATGAAGATTAAAGGAGTTAAGGCATATTGTTGTTCAGTCCCTAAGTCGTGTCCAACTCTTTGCAACCCCATGGACTGCAGCACGCCAGGTTTCCCTGTCCATCACCAGCTCCTGGAGCTTGCTCAAACTCATGTCCATAGAGTCAGTGATGCCATCCAACCACCTCACCCTCTTTTGTCCCCTTCCCCTCCTGTTTTCAGTTTTTCCCAGCGTCAAGGTCTTTTCCAAGGAGTCAGCTCTACACAGAGGAATATGGAAGAGCTCAAACAGAGCCTGGCCCAGGGTGAACACTCAGCCTGTGTTGGTCTTTATTACAGGAGGAGGCCTATTCAAGCCACACATCACTAAACATTCATCTCAGGCATGAAACCTGACACAGAGAACACAGGAGTGGATAAAACAGAGGCTTTTCCTCCCTTTCTCATAACACTTACACTTTCCCCTAGTGGGGAAAGCTGCATAATGTAACATGTGTTCCAGGAGAGGATGGAAAGGGGGAGCCAGGCCCTTAAGAGGTCTGGGAATTCAGGAAAGTTCTACAGACATTAAATTAGAAACAGAACTGGTGGGTATCCTCTCAGAATCCTGGCCACTAAGTTATAACTAGGTTGAGTTATAGCACCACCCAACTGGGGATGTGCTGACCTGATAAGGAAGGAAAGGGCTATGTCCCAGAGGAGTCATACATCTAAGTCCTCCTGCACTAGCAAAGGAAGTATATAGGGGGATGAATTCATAAAACTGGATAAAGAAGAGTTTGTTGTCTCAATTGAATCCTATCTTTCTGTCCCAAGGGATAGGATTTAACACCTTGACAATTAACCCCACAGAGGGTGCTAACTCATGACTAGCATGGTCCTGCTGCTAAGTCGCTTCAGTCGTGTCCAACTCTGTGAGACCCCATAGATGGCAGCCCACCAGGCTCCGCCTTCCCTGAGATTCTCTAGGCAAGAACACTGGAGTGGGTTGCCATTGCCTTCTCCAAGCATAGTCCTAGAGACATGAAAAAGCAATGGCCAATGCCAAAAGGACAAAATTGTGGTAGAGGAAAGGGTTAAAAGGCTCAAGGAAGTGGAATGGACATATACTATGTGCAGCCAGAAGACCCTCCGGATGATTATGTCCCATGGAAGGACCCAGAGTACACAAAACACACCAAGGCCATAGGAACATGCTGGTGAGAGGGACACCAGCATCACTAAGAAGTTCAGCAATGGTTCTCTGGGAAGGTCCAGACTGAAGACAGAAGCTGAGACAGAACTTGGCTCACCCATAGCAATCAAGGATGGAATGCTATAACATTCCATCCAGATTTAACTGCCAGAAGTCTGAGGGTCTCAAGTAACTGGTAAAATTGGTGTGGCAACCAAGGGGAACTCACATGCACAAGTTATAGAGATGGTTAAGAGACTACAAAGACCCTGAGGGATATAAAGATGGCCACTGCCAAAGATCCTACTCAGTTTGTGCCAACAGATGAAATCAATTACCAGTAGGCTGAGGGCAGTCACTCAGTAAATAGTTCCAGACCTGAGCCAGTTTTCTGACCTGGTTCCCTCTGACTGATGAAGTAACCAGGTCCTCAGAAAAAAAGGATCTTGAAACATCAAGCCAAGTATCACAACGGTGATTCCCCCAAGGCCTTCTACAAAGGGGTCCACAGCTATTTATGTATGACTACACCTTAGAGAAAATGAGCTATCCAAACATCTCAAGAAAAGCTGGACACAGGAAATAAATTGAAATCAACACCCAGACACATAAAATATCCCAGGTCTCTCCCCGTGTCAGAGTAAGGGAGTATAGAAATAGGATCCCGACTACATTTGGCATAAAGTGGGTCAAACTAAGTCTAATTGGACCCACTTCATGTCATTTCTCCAGTCTCAAAATAGATAACTGAAATCAACATAGTAAGCAGTTGACATCTTGTTCTTCAGATTAAGACCTATCAAAGAAGGGAAACCAAGCTAGAAGTCTCTGAAACTGACCTCTTCAGGCCAAGAAAAGAAATCAAAAGCAATATTGCATCCCTGGAGGATGGTAGATCTGAGTGATCTGATAATGGTTCTGGTACCCAATTCCCATGCGTGGAGTTTGGGACAATTTTCATACCAAGAAATTCCTGGACACCAGGTGAGTATCCTATAAGTCAGTTCAACTCAAACAAAACCCAGAGACAGCATCAGATTCCACAGGTTAAGGGTTCAGCCCCACAAGATCATCCCCCTCCATAAGCCAGTCACAGCCCAGGTTGTCACTTGTGCTTCTGACTGATGGACTGTTCCTCAGAGATTCCCATGACCCCCTCCTTGAGTCAATTAATTTCCTAGAGCTTCCCTTGTGATTCACCCTGGGCTCAGCTTGTGGCTCAACTTGGGCTTCCCTTGTGGCTCAGCTGGTAAAGAATTTGCCTTCAATGTGAGAGACCTAGGTTTGATCCCTGGGTTGGGAAGATTCCCCTGGAGAAGGGAAATGCTACCCACTCCCGTATTCTGACCTGGAGAATTCCATGGACTGTTCATGGGGTCATAAAGAGTTGGACACGACTGAGGGACTTTCACTCTCAGAGCAGCTCAGAGAATTCCAAGGATGTTTTACTTACTAGATTAAGGGTTTACAGATATACCTTGGAGATATTCAGGTTCAGTTCCATATTTCCTGATAAGCACAAGAAAAGGAATAATATAATAAAGCAAGTCATGGGAATTTTTTTTATTTCCCAGGGCATATAAAAGTCATGTTTACCCTATACTGTAGTCTATTAAGTGTGAAGCAGCATTATGTGTAAAGAAACAATGTGCATAACTTAATTTAAAAATAGGAAATTCCCCAGTGGTTCAGAGGAATTTCCCAGTGGTCCAGAGGTTAGATCTTCATGCTCTCGCTGTCTTGGGCCCGGGTTTGATCCCTGGTCAGGGAAATAAAATCCCATAAACTGCATAGCCCATCTCCCCCCAGAAATATTCTATTACTTAAACAAATCCTAAACATCATCCAAGCCTTCAGCTAGCTTGTAATCTTTTTGCTGGTACAGAGTCTTGCCTTGATGTTGATGGCTGCTAACTAATCAGGTAGTCATTGCTGAATGTTGAGGTGGTTGTGACAGTTTCTTAAAATAAGACTGCAGTGAAGTTTGTTGCGTAAATTGACTCTTCCTTTTATGAACAATTTTATTGTAGCATGCAATTCTGTTTGATAGCATTTTACACATAGAACTTCTTTCAAAATTGGAGTTAATCCTCACAACCCCACTGGCACTTTATCCACTAAGTTTATGTAATATTCTAAGTATGCTGGGCTTCCCTGGTGGCTCAGATAGTAACGAATCTGCATACAATGCAGGAGACCTGGGTTCAATCCCTGGGTTGGGAAAATCCCCTGGAGAAGGGAATGGCTATCCACTCCAGGATTCTTGCCTGCAGAATTCCTTGACAGACTAGCCTAAATCCTTTGTTATTTTCAACAACTTCCACAGTATCTTCATCAGGAATAGATTTCATCTCAAGAAACCACTTTCTTTGCTCACCCATAATAAGCAACTCTTAATCTCTGTTTAAGTTTTATTATGAGATTGCATCAATTCAGTCACATCATTGGGCTCCACTTCTAATTCTAGTTCTCTCGCTATTTCCACCACATCTGCAGTTACTTCCTCCACTGAGTCTTTAACCTCTCAATTTCACACATTGCTTCCAAACTTTGGTTAGTGCTGATATTTTGACCTTTTCTGTGAATCATCAATGTTCTTAAAGGCAGTTAGAATGGTAAAATACTGTCCAGAAGATTTTATATTGACTTTACCCAGACCCATCAGAAAAATCTCTACCTCTGGCAACTACAGCCTTAGAAATGTATTTCTAAGAAATGTATTTTTTAAATAATGACTTAAAATTTTAAATCAGTCCCTGATCCATGAACTGCAGAATGGATGTTGTGTTAGCAGGCATGAAAACAACATGAATCTCATTGTACACCTCCATCAAAACTCTTGGGAGACCAGATGCATTGTCATTGAACAGTAATATTTTGAAAGGAATCTTGTTTTCTGAGCTGTGGGTCTCAACAATGGGCTTAAAATATTCAGTAAACCATGCCTCAAACAGATGCGCTGTCATCCAGGCTTTATTGTTCCATTTATAGAGACAGTGTAGATTTAGCATAATTCTTAAGAGCCCTAGCTTTTCTGAATGGTAAATGAGCAATGGCTTCAACTTAATGTCACCAGTTGCATTAACCCCTAAGAAGAGAGTTAGCCTGCCCTTTGAAGCCAGGCACTGACTTCCCTTGAACTATGAATGTCCTGGATGGCATCCTCTTCCAACAGAAGGCTGTTTTACTACACCGATAGTCTGTATAATGTAATAATTAGCCTCCACTGGTTATCTTATCCAGATCCTCTGCATGACTTGCAGCTTCTATGTCAGCTCATGCTATTTCCTTTGCACTTTTATGTAATGGAGATGGCATCTTTCCTTAAACCTCATGAACCAACCTCTACCAGCTGCAAACTTTTCTTCTGCAGCTTCCTCACCTCTCTCAGCCTTCACAGAATTGTATAACATTAGGGCCTTGCTCTGAATTAGGCTTTGACTCAAGGAAATGTTGTGGCTGCTTTTATCTTCTATTTAGAAACTAAACCTTCCTCCATATCAGCAATAAGGTTGCTTCACTATCTCATCATTATATGTTTGCAGGAGAAGCACTTTTAATTTTCTTCAAGAACTTTTTCTTTGCATCCACAACTTGACTGGTGCAAGAGGCCTGGTTGTCAGCTTATCTCAGCTTCTGACATGCATTCTTCATTAGCTTTGGATTTAGATTCTCTAAAGTATGACTCTTCCTTTCACTTGAATACCTAGAGGCCATTGTAAGATTATTAATTGGCTTAAGTTCAATATTGCTCTGTCTCAGGGAATAGGAAGGCCTGAGGAGAGAGAGAGATGAAGGAATGGTCAGTGGGTGAAGCAGTCAAAATACACACATTTATTAAGTCCACTGTCTTATGTGGTTGAAACTCAAGGCACCCCAAAACAGCTACAACAGTAACATCAAAGATTATTGATCAGAGATCTCCACAACAAATATAACAAGGATGAAAAGTTTGAAATGTTGCAAAAATTATCAAAATATGACACAGATACCCAAAGTGAGCAATGCTGTTGGAAAAACGGTGCCAGTAGACTTGCTTAACAGAGGGTTGCCACAAACTTTCAATTTGCAAAAACCTCAGTAGCTATGAAGCACAATGAATATGAAGCACAATAAAATGAAGTCTGCCTGTACTATGACAGCTATAACTCAAAAAAAAAAAAAAAAATCACATGGAAGAGATGGATGGGGCAAAGTACAGGGAACAGGCACTAAACTTCCTTATCCTCTCCAGGCATGCCACTCTCCCAAATTTCCACATGTTCACCAACCCAAAAGTTCTCTGAATCCCATTCTTTTGGGATTGTATAAAGCCTGTATTACTGGGTTAACCAGAAAGTTTATTTGGGTCTTTTCTTAAGATGTTATGGAAAACCCAAACTTTTTGGCCAGCCCAATACATAGACATGCTTGATTAAATCACTGGCTATTGGCAGGTGATTCATCCTCCAGCCCCTCTGCCCTCCCAGGATGTCAGGGTGATGAGACTGAAAGTTCCAAACCTCTAATCACATGCTTGGTTCCCCTAGCATCCAGCCCCATCCTTAGATGGGGTTATTAACAAAGCAAAAAACACCTTTGTCAGTCTCATCACTTAAACGTTTTAGGAACTCTGATCCAGAAATAGAGACAAAGACTAAATACATATCTCTTATTATAAATCACTATATGACATCTCCTTAATGATCTAAAGAGTATGGGTCATGGTACTCATCAAACCTCCTTTTAACTCACCAGTCTGGATGCTGCAGAGCTAGATGAATCCTACTGGAGGATTCATCTGTAGACTACTGCCAGCTCAACGCTGAGTGCAGTCACCATTCTAGCTGGTTATCTTTGCCTCTGGTATGTAGTACGAGGCCATTGAGTGGCGAAGGATTCATTTTTATTGCTATGGGAAGAGGATAAGAAACATCTTGCATTCAAGTGGAATTAACAACAGAATACAATTAAAGGTCTGCCCCAGGGTTACTTTAACTCTCTAGCTCTCTGGCATAATACAGTCAGAAGAGATCTGGACAGTCTAGATATCACACTGAATAGCATGCTGATCTACTGCATTGATCGCATAACGTTCATTAAGCTGAATGAGTAAAAGGTAGCTTGCACGCTGCAGGCCACACATGAGCTACAGTTGGGTAGGAAATCAACCTTGTAAAGATTCAGAAACTGCCACATTTGCAAAATGCTTAGATTCAGTGGTTAGGGGCACACTGAGAAATGGGCTCCAAAGTAAATGGCAGTTAGTTTGTCACACACATCCTTGTAACAAAGGATGCAACATGGTGGGCATCTTCAAGTTCTGGGGCAGCTTCTTCCATACCGAGGATTATTGTTCCAGCCCGTACATAGGGTGGTATAAAAAGCGGTGGTCTCTGTGTAGAGCCTCAAGCAGGAAAGGGTTCTGAAGTAGGTCTAGACTATAGGGCAAGCAGCTTGTACTTTGGTTGGTAAGCTGTGTCTGACTCTTGCAATCCCATGGACTGTAGCCTGCCAGGGTGCTCTGTCCATGAGATTTTCCAGGCAAGAATACTGAATGGGTTGTCATTTCCTTCTCCAGGGGATCTTCCTGACCCATGGTCAAACCCGGGTTTCCTGCATTGCAAGCAGATTCTTTACCACTGAGCCACCAGGGAAGCCCACAAGCAGCCTACCACAGGGGACAAATAATCTACCAAATGCTATAATGTTGGAAGTATCAATTGCAAGAAAAGACTTGTGTATAGAGGCTGTGTAATGCCCCAGTGGGAGAATCAGACCCTCAGGCCCCTGGGGTTCTGCAGCATGACCATGTCTTCTGCAGTGGAGATTTACATACCATCTGAAAGCAACCCGCAGGATGCTGTTTGGCCATGGCAGAGATGGGACCACAAACAACTATTTGGCCAGAACTAGTCATCATGAGGGCCTCCCTGCTAGCTCAGTGGTAAAGAACCTGCCTGCAATGCAGGAGATGCAGGAAGATCCCCTGGAGAATGAAAGCAACCCACTCCAGTATTCTTGCTTGAGAAATCCCATGGACAGAGGAGCCTGCCTGGGTACAGTCCATAGGGTCGCAAAGAGTTAGACATGACTTATCGACCAAACAACAAGGAGAACAACTCATCTTGAGCTGAGTCCCATCAGACCCACCAAGTCATAATAAAGGCCCAGCAGCAATCCATCACAGTATGATGAAAACAGCACATCAGAATTGAGCATGAGTAGAACCAGAGGGAACACGCATGTCCCATGAACCTGTAGCCCAGAGTCCCAAGGCATCCCCTGATACCACCCTAGCACACCTACCTTAGCTCACATCTCTCCCCAGGTGGAGAATCCTGCATGACCAGCTGAAGGAGGGGAACAGCCAGAGCTTGGTCTCAGATGGGGCCATCCTTGTTTTGTGGGTAAAAGATGAAGATGTTGGCAGCTGCATTACAGCCTCACTCAGAGGTGGTTCTGAAAGCTTAAGGTAAAGGAAAACCATCATCATCTGCAGAGGGTTAGATATAGCATCTGATCATCCATTTTGTGGGCAAAGAGAAGGTGCCTGACTCAAGAACAGTGATGTATAGCCTGGCCGTCTAGGCAGAGCTTTTCCCCTGGAAGGAAAAAGATGAAAGATCAGAGTGAGCAGTAGTAATACGAGGATAGATGGACAGACAGGAGTGGACAGCGAGTGTGGAGACCTTTACCTTACAATATAATGTCAACCTAAGCCAGCCAGGAAATGATGAGTTACGCTTTTTTATAATCTGCTTTGAATATAATTTAATTGTAAGCTTATATGATTTAATTTTTCATAGTAACCAGATATTAAATTTCTCAAAATTTAACAATGGGCTCTTGCTGGGTAGGAGCTGACTCCAGGGCACCACCAGACCTGGAAGTGACTATGCTTTTTTGCTAAAAGGCAGAAGGAGGAATCAGGGTACATATTATGTTATGTAGTAGGAAAATAAAGATAGCAAAGTATCTGTACATTTACCCATATGCCTTGTGAAACTTATATTGCCACATTTTCTTTATTGAGGTGTCCCAAAAAAGAGTGAAAAATGTTGGCATAAAAACTTAAGGCTTGAGGACGACACACCATGTCAACTTAAAACCATACAAATAGCCCGTAATTCCATAGAAAGAAATTTTATGCGTTAGTGTATTGTATGCTAATGTGATTAAGTGCCTGTCATTATTCTGAAATTATGAGCGCGTTCAGGTCTCTGCCTTTTCTACCAGGAGCAGGATCTTTTACAACGCATAGCATCAGACGCTTCAGTTCATAATCCTGATTGAGGTTATTTAATTTGAAATTAAATCAAAGCAAAATAAATCAAGGCAAGATTCTACTTAGCATTCACATTACAGCTATGACTGTAAAAATACCACCCGGTAGGAGTAAAATTGAACTAATTCTGAAAATATTACTTTTTCTTCCATGGTTTAAAAAGTCAGCAAAATATATAATATAATGAAAGATAAAGAGCTCATTTGAAGATCAATTAAGTAAATATCTAGTAGCCAATCTAAATTAGAAAAGAAAGGATTCAGTGCAAAAAGTGGAATAACATATCATTTGGAGAGCAGCAGATTTTAAAATGCACACTGCGGCTAGTTCACACTCTTCTGTCTTTCTCATGGACACACTAGAGGGCGAACTTTGTCTTCTTTATGTGTTCCTAATGAATGGCACTCCAGCGTTCTCGCCTGGAGAATCCCAGGGACGTCGGAGCCTGATGGGCTGCATAGCCCAGTCTATGGGGTCGCATAGAGTGGGACACGATTGAAGCGACTTAGCAGCAGTAGCAGCAGCAATGCGCACGCATGGGTAGTCAGTGGTATCCGTAAGTAGCCTGCCAGGCTCCTCTGTCCATGGGATTTTTCAGGCAAGAACACTTGAGTGGATTGCCATTTCCTCCTCCATGGGACCTTCCCAACCCAGGAATCGAACCCACGTCTCCTGTGTCTCCTGCATGGTAGGCAGATTCTTTACCAGCCGAGCCATCAAGGAAGCCCAATATATATCTTTTCAAAGGGAGGAGACGGTCTCCGCTAAGAAAAGATTGCTAACTTTCAGGGACTATCTAAAACAACTGAGTCAGCAAATTGAAAAACACGAATCGCAGACTGCCAGGAAAACAGAGTTTTAAAAAGCGAGGTTAACTAGAAAAACGAAACAAACACACATGCAAAAAAAAAAAACAAAAACAAAACCCTGTTCTCTATCAATGACTAATAAAGTTTGTATTGAATACTTGCACTTTTTATAAAGTATGTTCATGAACACTGTCCCTCCACATTCTTACAGTGACCCTTTATTTTTCAGTCTATTTCTTTCTTTTTTTTTTTTTCCAATCCATTTTTAAGCTGAGGAAATTGAAGCTCAGTGATTTTAAGAAATCAGCTTCAGGTCAAACCGGTTTAAGGCAAGCGACTAAGTCAAGGTACAATTTAAACCAATTTCTTCTCTTTTCATGCTTGTCACCTGCCCGATAATCGTCAGTAGCCTTTCATTAAAGAACTCAGGACATTCCAGGGCAACAACCAGGCTAGCCATTCTTACCTGAACAAACTAGACTCTGGCTGTCCCTACTTTATAAGAGCTAATGAGCAGAAACCTTTCCTGATGTCTTATCTCTCTTAAGGCTAGGTTTAAATCACCAATTAAAATACAAGTATGAATGATCATTTTGCCCCTAGAGGAAAATATTATTGGGCACGCAATAATTTATTTACTTACATTAAGTAAGTATAAAGAAACTGTTTAAGTGCCAATCCAAATTAAGAGAAACTATAATTTAGAATGTGATTACTTAAGTCACAGAGGAACCGTTGCTTTCAAAAGGAGGCACTCCATGGTTCCTTTGAACTGAGAACTGCCCAGCTGTATGTTAAATGATCCCATTTACTATGAGAGGGTTCAATTTACATAGAAAATGCCCAGAAACTGAGCTGTTATACCAAGCGAGAGGCATCTACACTGTACTTTGTATAGCAACAAGATTTAAATTTATGGAAAATACCACATGGGAAAGAATCTATAGTTAAGTGTGGCTCCACCTCCAGCCTATATAAATGGTGAGGCTGAAATGATTAAAATTTCATCTGGTTCCTTTCCTTGCCCCTAGTTGCAGACTGGGAGACTAAATTATCTTAAAGAGAGGTATCTCTCTGGCCCATAGCAATGATCAGAAATTTCCACAGCCTCCTCTGGAGGTCCCATCCTTCTCCTTCTCAACACAGGGAGCCAGTGTCTCCTCATCCCCATCACCCGCTTTGTAACACGAAGCCATAGAAGTCTTGCTAATGGGAAGATCCCGTGGACAAAAAGATGGACGCAAGCCCACATCCAGTCAACCATGAGGTTCTATTCATTTTCCCTAAGAAAGACTGCAGTCAAGATCAGACCACTGTGGGAACACAAGAAAATGGGGGGAAATTCTAAATGAACAACTGGGGAAGTAGATTTAAACTGAATGTTGAAGAAAGAATATATGTAATTTTTTTATTAAGCAAGCAAATGAGCTTCTCAGGGGAAGAAGCTTTATCTATCCTCATATCGGGCTTCCCTTGTGGCTCAGCTGGTAAGGAATCCACTCGATCCTTGGGTTGGGAAGATCCCCTGGAGAAGGGAAGGCTACCTACTCCAGTATTCTGGCATGGAGAATTCCATGGACGGTATAGTCATGGGGACACAAAGAGTCCAACTGAGTGACTTTCACTTTCACTTTCATCCTTATATCTCTGTGCCTACTTCTGAGCTGGCCCAGCACATAATAGATGCTTGGCTGTGATGTAACAACCATCTGTTGAATGCATGAGTGCTTTCCCTCAATCCAAGAGGAGACCCAGATGACATCCTGTAGCAGATGCTGGAGATTCTGTAAACAGAGTCTGCCTCTGGCTGAACAGCCTCTGCCAGAACACAAGGTCCACACTTAGAAGGAACCTGTGTTTGGTGTAATGCCCTGCTGTTGCCATCTTGAAATTCTTCATAATTTGTGAACAGGGGGCTTACATTTTCATTTCGTGCTCAGCCCTGAAAATTATGTAGGCAGTCCTGGCTGTAGCTTTTAATCTTTGCTGAAATACACTGTTGGTCCCTATTGAGAAAATACTGACAGCGTGTTTCAGAGTTATCAAGTGGCCATCTTCCAAACAGAGGAGGTGCCCACATAATAGAAAAGAGCCAACTGGACAAAGACTTCTTCCAGCAGTCATACGTACCTGGACATGGGCTTTTGATTGTGAAGCACAGCCTGAACAGTTCACTGTTTCCCCACCAGGAATTTTTCCCCATGTCATTCCCATTTTTCTTCCATCCAACGCCTAGAAGAATCCCCTCAAAATTCACCTTCCTCATAGGCATAGATATTCTTTCTAGATCCTCTTTAATTGCAATTTCCTTGAGAGAATGGCTTCATCTTCTCTCACTTAACATCCCACCCTGCTAAGTGTCATAATCAAAAGCAGTCAAACACTAATACTAAGGTTTTACAGTTGCATCCTTTTGCATTTTAATACTTTTGTGTAAGTTGTCTTATTGATGATTGCCATAACCCCCTAAGTTTGGCAGGGCAACTGTAAAGGGAAAACACTCCCGTGTTTCTCCTTTACTCACACACACAATACTTCCAACACCAGATGTGTGGAGTTTTCATACATCAGGCCATTTTGCAACACCAGGTGGGTCTCCTACAATTCAATTGGTTCTGACACTATCTACCTGACCTTAGGGTCAGATCCTACAAGTTGACGGTTCTGTCCCACAAGACTGCCCCCACTTCAGATACCAATCGCAAATCCCAGGTTGTCACCTGTATTTCTGATTCCAGCTATAAATTGAGGCTTTCATGATCCTCTCTTAGGCTTTGACACTTCTCATAGAAAGGCCACAAAACTTGGGAAATCACATTAACCTGTTTATTCGAAGGATATAATACGGGATATGAGTGAATAGCCAGATGAAGAGGGTCCTGAGTGCAGGACCTTCTGTCCTTGTGGAGTGGAGGTGTGCCGCCCTCCCAGCACGGAGGTGTGTTCACCAGTCCCTGCGCTTCCAGCACTCAGACGGAGGCTTCATCACGTTGGCACCGTCAATTATTAATTCAGTCTCCAGTCCCTCTCCTCTTCTCAGAGGATGGGAGAGTGAGGTGGAGAGTTCCAAGTTTATAATCACAGCTTTGTCTTTCTGGTGACCAGCCTATGCTGCTGCTGCTGCTGCTAAGTTGCTTCAGTCGTGTCTGACTCTGTGCGACCCCATAGATGGCAGCCCACCAGGCTCCCCAATCCCTGGGATTCTCCAGGCAAGAATACTGGAGTGGGTTGCCATTTCCTTCTCCAATGCGTGAAAGTGAAAAGTGAAAGTGAGGTCACTACCAGGCTCCCGGTCCATGGGATTTTTCAGGCAAGAGTACTGGAGTGAGGTGCCATTGCCTTCTCCAGACCAGCCTATATCCTAAAGCTATTCAGGAGCCCACCCAGAGTTGCCTTGTTAGAGCAAAAGGCAGTCCTATCACCCAGGACACTTCAAGGGTTTTAAGAGCCTTGTATAAGCAACTGGGTTTGAAGATCAAATATTACGGAAAAAAAGATCCTCCTAGTATTCTTACCACTTGGGAAATCATAAGGATTTTAGTAGCTCTGTGCCAGGAACTGGGAGGAAAAAAAAAAAATATATATATATATATATATATATATACTCAGTCACTTCAGTTGTGTCAGACTCTTATGACCCCCATGGACTGTAGCCCACCGGGCTCCTCTGTCCATGAGGATTCTCCAGGCAAGAATCCTGGAGTTTGGGTCTCCATGCCCTCCGCCAGGGGATCTTCCTGACCCAGGGACTGAACCCCTGTCTCCTGCATCCCCCGCACTGCAGGTAGATTCTTTACCACTTGAGTCACCAGGAAAGTCCCATGTATGTGTGTGCATCTTTTATTGTGGGGCTTCCCAGGTAGCAGTAGTGGTAAAGAACCTGCCTGCCAATGCAGGAGACATAAGAGACGTGGGTTCAATCCCTGGGATGGCAAGATACCCTGGAGGAGGCAAGGGCAACCCACTCCAGTATTCTTGCCTGGAGAATCCCACAGACAGAGGAGTCTGGTGGGCTACAGTCCACGGGGTTGCAAAGAGTCGGACACAACTGAAGTGACTAAACATACATACACATCCTCTATTGCATATATATTTGGAAATTTAAATTGCACCGGGGCACATCTTATTCTATGATTAAGATTATTTTGTGATCAGTTTTCATTTATGCTTTTATACTCTTGCAACTCTTTGGAAAGTACCAAAAGGTTAAGTGGCTCTAAATTCCCAGATTATAGCCAAGTGCTGCCTCCTCCTTTCAGCCCACTCTTTAATCATTTTTCAATAGATATTTATTCATTTAATATCTTTTGCAACATGTATTTATTCCCTTCATCCATATTAAGAAACCTGAAGTCAGAGTAATCCTATGCTGTGTCTACCCTACTAACTCCAAGGTCAAGTTTCCATTCTGAACTTGCTGCTGAACTCTGGTCCTATACTTCCACCCGCTTTCTGGAATATCCACTTGCACGCCTCAACTGTGTGCTCCACTCAACACCTACCAAACCAAACAAATCATCCCTGACTCCCTCCCTGCCCCACCTTGCTCAAACCTGCTCCTCTTGCTGTCCTTTTGTTCACTAATATCATCACCTTCCTCCTATTGCCCAAGCAGGATACCTAAGAGGCATCCTCTACTCCACCCTTGCTCCAGGTCCCAAGTCCAGGGGAGCAACAAATCCTGCCAATCCTTCTCTACCATAGTTCTTTTAGAACACCAGCATCTGGAACAGAATCTGGTACCTCTTAGTGTCTTTGTACGTTTTGGGTGAATTAAAGTTCTATTTGGCTGTACTGTTGGGCCAGGTCACCACTCTGGCTGCTTTCAGCTGGAGAAGAATGCACACTTCTGGACCCTTTCCTGGTAGGTGGAGCCCGGGTGAAAAGCTTGAGAAAGGAACACTTCTCCTCCCCTGCAAGTGGTTGCCAGATGAGAAGAAATAATCTCTTACCTAAACAACTCTGCCTTGCAGTGTCAGGCCCTTCCACTCTGCTTTCCAACTCTGCTTTTGTTGGGTGTATTTTTGTTTCATTTTTGGCATGTCTCCTCATGCCAGCATCACCACCCTCAAATATACCCTACACCCCCTAAAGGCCTTCACACCCAGGAACTTGCAGTCAAGGCAGACCAGGTATATTTAAGAAGAAAATCCCAAGTGCTGGCCACAGAGACCAAACCTTTAGGAGATCCCATGATAGAACATTCCAGAGAACATCCTGAGAGATCCCCTTAGAGTAAGCCACACACAGAGACGAGAGGCTACAGAGATGACCTGAAAATATAAGCCATGAGTGCCTTCTCCTGAGACAGAGACAGAAGGTGCAACAAAACGGCAAAGAGATGTGAAGGGCAGCTCCCTGGGCAAAGTTCAATGGGAGAATAAAAGGCAGACATAAATAAAGACAAGTGATCTTTCCTGGGCAAATAAAGGAAATATAACATTATAGCTCTGTTGAGGGTTTGGAAAGCCATTTCTCTCTCTGCTTCCTTTGTTATGTTTCATTTTCTATTGCTTCTTTTCCCTTCTGTTTGTATTTCTCTGTTTTAAATCCCTCTGTCTCCCTGTCTCTGTCTCTCCCTAACCCGCACAAAACACACACACACCCTACACATAAACAGCCACTTACTATGCCTGCTTAAAGAACTTCGCTAAACATCAGCCAAAGTAAGCAACCTCTGAGTCAAACGAGGGTAGGAAGACAGGCAAGAATTATATCTGGGTCTTTCTCTGAGTCTGAAAGTTCTTGCTTCATGTAACTACATTCCTCCCCTCCTTCCCTGCAATGTTGGGAGGTAATTTAACCCTGAGCAGAAGCAATGGAATGGTGACGGCAGATACTCTTAATTATAAAATGAACA
>SJXQ01011093.1:303057-334789 GCA_006408695.1 Aepyceros melampus | reverse complement strand
GAGACAGGGAAGGGGGAGGTGGGGGTCGAGATTGGGAGTTCATGTACACTCGTGCCTGATCATGTCGATGTGTAGCAAAACAAATACAGTATTGTAAAGCAAAACAAACTAAAAAATAAAAATTAAAAAAAAAAAAGAAAATACATTACAAACTTCTACTGATTTCCAATAGCCTTCTTAGACTATTTTGGAGAAATTTCATTTCATTATCACTCTAATAAACTTTGGAATTTCTTAAAAAAAAAAAAAAGAATGTAGAAGGGAAAAACAGTTTGTCTTTTCTTTCTCCTTGAGAATTCCAGACCCCTCTCTCCTTGGGGACCCCTAGACTTCTTATCAATCTGCCTAGGAAATGACTCTCATAACCAACTGAAAAACTATGTAAAGCTTTGATAAGACTTTCTGCCCCCTTCTGATGTCTATATCAGAAGCTTTCTCTGTCTCTTTTTATGCTTTAATAAAACGCTGTTACACAAAAGCTCTGACTAATCAAGACTCATCTCTGGTCCCAAAGCTAAATTCTCTTCTTCAGAGATCATGAATCTGACATAGTTCACGTTAAGCTATCAATAAGCAAGGGAGCATGTTATGAAAATATCCTTCATGTTTTCTTTACATCATACAATTATCTTAACAATGAAATACAACTTATTAGGAAAAGCATTGAAAATTGTACTTGGGTCCAATGTACTGATGAAATCATTCCAGTATTTAATTTAGGAAGTGAAAACTGTGAGACTCCTTACACAAACCTTTTTAGCACTGCATTTTCTTCTTAAAGGAGAAAATTCAATTAATGATTAAGAAATGGAGATCATGAATTTGAAATTACTCACCCTCCATTACTCACCATTCCACACAGATCTAATGATACCTTTGACCACAGAATTTTACTGACATCTGTCACACAAATTTCCAGCTGCCTCATGGTTGGGCCTCTTGTCTGTCATCAATAGTAGTGTTCTGCAAAAGTTTCCAACTTACACAGTCTTTCCTTGATCACTTTGGACCAATTTCTCCTTATGGCACCATGCATACCATAGTGAATTCAAAGAACTCAGTGACTCTTATGAAACTCAAAATAAAATGGCTTATTGCTAGAGGCAACTAGCCTGAGATATCCAAACTAATAAAATTCTCTCCAGGTTATCTGTTAGACTTTGGGTATAACTATTCCCATTTGTATCTTAAATTTAATTGCAATAGACCAATTTGGATGTCTTTTCTAAAAGGAGACAGAGTTGAGTTTTTCATTTGTTTAAATTAGAGAAATTTAAGGATATATGCAGGACATCATGTAATTTAGAAGGAATATGGAGGTATTAACTACAGAGAAGGATAATAGAAAATAGTAATTTCTTTGGTAGGTGGAAGTGAACAACTTAAGTGAAGCTCCAATTAACTGGCTTCTTTGCTTGCTTTTCATTTGTTTTTGATGAAGTGGTGATGCTTTTGAGAATGATGGATAGAAGAATTAAATCATGTTAAATACTTGGAATGGCTTTTTGAAACGTGTTGGGGATAACTGAGACATATTATATTAAAACCTGCTAACTGATGATTCAGGTTGTGAAAGTGAAGTTTCTCAGTCATGTCTGACTGTTTGTAACCCCATGGACCATAGCCTACTAGGTTCCTCCATCCATGGGATTTTCCAGGCAAGAGTACTGGAGTGGGTTGCCATTTCCTTCTCCAGGGGATCTTCTCCACCCAGGGATCAAGTCCACATCCCCAGCATTGCAGGCAGATGCTCTACCATCGGACCCACAAGGGAAGCCTGATTCAGGTTAGGAAAAAAGAATTCAGTGTATCACTTCATTGGATCCTGGAGTGAGTGTTGGAGGTGGATTTGGTAGGTATAAGTGTGGATGTGTTTTGTATTTCTTCAGTAGAATTTCCCATAAAAGTTAATTTCCATACAGTAGATCATTTATTTATTTTTACCTAAGTTTACAGTTTGTTTGGGGAGATATCTGAATAAAGAGCAAAGGAGTTAAGGATATACAGGGTGAGAGTTGAAAACTGAGATCTAGGCCAGTTTGGGAAGAAAAAGATTAAGGACAGACTGATGAAGAGACAAAAAGGTGACAAGATTGGGAGATCCTGATGATGTCAAAATATATTGAGAATAAGGAATTCAGAAAATCATTATCATTGTATTCATAAGTTGCAGGGACTTCCCTGGGTCCAATGATTAAGACTCTGTGATTCCAATGCATGGGGTGTGGGTCTCTGGTTAGGGAACTAAGATACCACAGGCAGGATGGTGTGTCCCCCTCAAAAAAATGGAATATTATAAGCTATTAGAAGAAATATGACAAAAAGTAAAGCCTCTAAAGGAACAGAAAAAATAAAATTGAAATTAAATGTCTCAAAAAAATGTGACAAGGATTCTTTTTTTTACCGTTACTTTAATCTCTTTAATTTTACTATTATTTTGTTACAAGCTACATGTAACAGTAAGATGGTCGATAAATAAAATCCTCTTCTGTTTCACAAGTAGAGACTAAATACTGATTAACAATTATAATAAGAGCCACAACCAAGCTTCTCAAGACCAGTGCCACCAAGCAAATCATTCCGTGTTTCCTGGAGAGGGGTCACACAGCATTGTTCTGGGTCCCCATCTTGACTAAAAGGAAGCTTTCACAATGCCCTGAGCCCTTGATGTCCTGCAAGTGATGGAGGATGTCCACAAGTCCCATGTAGCAGGAACCCGCTTAAGTAGCAACAACCTTCACTCTCAAATGGAAGGGAACTTGTACAAAAGGAAAAGTGATGGAAAGTGAAAGTGAAGTCGCTCAGTGACTCTTTGCAACCCTAAGGACTGAGAAGCCTGGTAGGTAGACTGTAGCCTATCAGGCTTCTCAGTCCATGGAATATTCCAGGCAAAAGTACTGGAGTGTCTTCCCGACTCAGGGACTGAACCTGGGTCTCCAGCATTGCAGGCAGACGCTTTACCATCTGAGCCATCAGGGAAGCCCTGAAAAGTGATGAGGGTACCTTTAAATTTGATGAAATCCTGGAGGAAGCTCCTGCTGGCAGATCAGACACCACTGTTTACACGGAAACTAGGTTTGATGTATCATATCCTCCAAGAAGACCAGGCAGCAAGTTGGGCCGTGAGCACCACTCCTACTGCTGGTCACCTCCCTCCTGGAACCTCACTCATAGGAGACTGGTGGCTTTCCCAGGAGTCGCTACTTCCGGTGGTGATGGACCCTGAGGCTTTCATGACCACCAGCATTAAAGGCATCTTCTAAGAATCTGCCTATACAGCTGTGGTCACAGACTCTCCTCTACTGTTGAGGACACGATGCCAGGGCTACCACAATGGAGCTGACTCCCGCGGAAGTCGTGGAGGCTGGCCGCGGTTCTGTGCAGGCATTCCTGCCACTCCCATGAGGATCTACTGATGGTCATGCCTCAGCACTGCTGAGGAGTACCTTAACAAGGATGAGCTGGCCGGTGCTGCAAAGGCTGCGACCCCAGACTGAATGTCCTGCTGTGGCTCCTAAGATAACCGCCACCAAAGCAGAGGTCAGAATGGGTATGAAGGCATCAGGTGCCCTCTTCAGCGGTTCCCTTCTGAAGACTTCCCTCAGCCAAGCTTAAAGACGGTCCACAGCTTCTAAAGCTTAGGCCTTTGATAGGTAGAAATAACCACTGAGTGGTCTTTTTTATTTTTAATTAAGGTGTAATCGATAGAGAACATTATGTTAGTTTCAGATGTATAGCCTTGTGGTTTGACATGTGTATATGTTTTGAAATGGTCACCACAATACATCTATTTCATATGTATCACCATACAGTTATATATATTTTTTCTTCTGAATTTTTAAGATCTAATCTCCTAGCAACTTTCAACTATGCAATACAGAATTATTAACTGTAGTCACCATGTTCATCTTTACATCTCCAGAAATTATTTTATAAATAGAAGTTTGGAGATTCTGACCCACCTCACCTGTTTAGCCTATCCCTTTTCCGTTTGGCAACACTCCATCTGTTTTCTGTATCTAAAGTTGTTTATATCTTGTCACTTTTTTCACTTAGCATAATGCCCTTAGCATAAGGTCCCTGTTGTCCAAATGGAAAGATTTCATTCTTTTCTATGGCTGACTGATAGTTAGTTGAATATATATGTACAGAAGAGGCAGCAAGAATACACAGAACTATACAGAAAAACTCTTCATGACCCCAATAACCTTGATGGTGTGATCACTCACCTAAAGCCAGACATCTTGGAATGTGAAGTCAAGTGAGCCTTAGGAAGCATCACTATGAACAAAACTAGTGGAGGTGGTGGAATTCAGTTGGGCTATTACAAATCCTAAAAGATGACACTGCTAAATTGCTGCACTCAATATGGCAGCAAATTAGGAAGACTCAGCAGTGGCCACAGGACTGGAAAAAAAGTCGGTTTTCATTCCAATCCCAAAGAAAGCAAATGCCAAAGAATGTTCAAACTACCACACAATTGCAAACATTTCATAGGCTAGCAAAGTAATGCTCAATATTCTCCAAGCTAGGCTTCAATTATCCATGAACCCAGAACTTCCTGATGTCCAAGCTGGTTTTAGAAAAGGCAGAGGAATCAGAGATCAAATCACCAACATTTTCTGGATCATAGAAAAAGCAAGATAATTCCAGAAAAAACATCTGCTTCTGCTTCACTGACTATGCTAAGGTCTTTGACTGTGTGGATCACAACAAACTGTGGAAAATTCTTGAATAGGTGGGAATACCAGACCACCTTACCTGTGTCGAGAAATCTGTATGCAGGTCAAGAAGCTTCAGTTAGGACCGGGCATGAAACAACAGAGTGGTTCCAAATTGGGTAAGGAGTACATCAAGGCTGTATATTATCACCTTGCTTATTTACCTTCTGTGCAGAGTACATCATGAGAAATGCTGGACTAGATGAAGCACAAACTGGAATCAAGATTGTGGGGAGAAATATCAATAATTTCAGATATGCAGATGACACCCCCCTTATAGCAGAAAGTGAAGAAGAACTAAAGAGTCTCTTGATGAAAGTGAAATAGGAGAGTGTAAAAACTAGCTAAAACCTCAACATTCAAAATATGAAGATCATGGCATCTGGAATATGACTTCATGGCAAATAGAAAGGGAAACAATGGAAACAGTGGCTGACTTTATTTTTCTGCGCTCCAAAATCACTGCAGGTGGTGACTGCTGCTATGAACTTAAAAGACACTTGCTCCTTGGAAGAAAAGCTATGACAAACATAGACATATTAAAAAGCAGAGGCATTACTTTCCTGACAAAGGTTCATATATTCAAAGCTATGGTTTTTCCAGTAGTCATGTATGGATGTGAATGTTGGACCATAAATAAAGCTGAGTGCCAAAGACTTGATGCTTTTAAACTGTGGTATTGGAGAAGACTCTTGAGATTCCCTTGGACAGTTTGATCAAGGAGATCCAACCAGTCAATCCTAAAGTAAATCAGTTCTGAATATTCATTGGAAGTGCTGATACTGAAGTTGAAGCTGCAGTACTTTAGCCACATGATGCAAACAGCTGACTCATTGGAAAAGACCCTGATGCTGAGAAAGACTGAAAGCAAAAGGCGAAGGGGGCAACAGAGGATGAGATGGTTGGATGGCACCACTGACTTTATGAACATGAGTTTGAGCAAACTCTGGGAGATAGTGAAGGACAGGGAAGCCTGGGTGATGCAGCTCATAGGGTCTCAAAGAGTTGGACACAACTTAGTGACTGAACAACAGCAACAGACTGGATGTGTGATGAAACATTTAAGTATTTAAACATTTATATGGACTACCAGTTATATATGTTACATATATTGCTAAGAAATAGCAGCATCCCTCATTGATTTTACTTCCAAGGAAATATGAGGAGACTTATAGCAGATTTTTTAAAATAATTTTATTTATTTATTTATTTTTGGCTGTGTTGTGTCTTCATTGCTGTTTAGGCTTTTCCGTAGTTTCTATGAGTGGGGGTTACTCTCTACTTGCAGTAAGTGGGTTTCTCATTGTGGTGGCTTCTCTTGTTGTAGATCATGGGTTCTAGCGCTTGTGGGCTTCAGTGTTTCAGCTCCTGAGATCTAGAGCCAAGGCTCAGTTGTGGGCACAGGCTTTGTGTTCCGCAGCATGTGGGATCTCCTAGGACCAAGGATTCAACCCATGTCTCTTGCATTGCTAGGCAGACTCTTTACCACTGAGCCACCAGGGAAGAATATATATAATATATATTATATATATTTGTATTATATAATATATGTGTGTATATATATATGTGTGTGTGTGTGTGTGTGTATATATATATATATATATATATATATATATATATATAATGGAGAACTTATGGCCAACATTGAATTCTAATCTTAGTGATCAACTTTGAGAAAAATAAAGTCATCACCTTCTCTAAGATATACCCAAATACATCTATAACTGGCTCTTTATTTCATATGGCAAACCATATTTACCACTGATACTGGACAGGAGTTGTGCTGTCAAACTATTGCTGAATTTAATGCAAAAATTAAATTCATTACAGTTTTACCATTCCTTCCATTCAGCAATTTTATCAATGGCTTTATCCACCTGACAGATGATGATGATTTGCTCTAAGAATTGGTTTCTTATTTCGAAACACTTCCTTGGAGGAGAAAGAAGCCAAGGGCTCCATCCAGAGAGCTGACCCCATGTTTCCCACACTATTTTGGAACATCTATCAACGGACATGTGACAGTATGCCAAGAACACACAACAATGTAGAAAACTTTCACTACACAATACAAAACATTCTAATATTTGACAACTGATACTTATCTTAATGAAGAAAGGGACTTTAACACTGAAAAAATAAAAGTGAAACACCAAAAGAGGAAACAAAAACCAAAAAAAAAGAAAAAAAAAAACAACATAATTCTATGAAGAAAAGTCTTTAAAGTGCTTGATACAGTTCACAGAATAAAATCAGTTATGGTCACTAATGTAATGATTCTGAAAAGGAAGACCCTTTGAGATTCCTGAGCATGGAAGACGTTTTGTCCCCAGCTTCTTGTAGGCAAACTCCAGCCTCCATGATCTTCCCTGCATTCCAAAGGGCAGATTGCTAATCAAGTGAGGAGCAGTCATAAAACCATCTAAGGTAAGATAATGGGGCCAGAGATACTCATCAAGAGCCTGCACATGCCCTAATCTTGTCAGCAACCCCATCCACCTTGATCCATTGCTATAAACTCTTCATCAAACCCTCCCAGGTCGGGACACATAATTTTCTGAGGCAGAAGCCCACTGTGTTTTCCTTTTCCTAGCAAAGCAATAAAGCTCTTTTCTATGTCACCCAAAACTGAGATTTGATTTGGCACCAGTATACAGAAGCCAAGCTTTCAGGATCAATTCCACATACATTTTAAATGTGTTCAAACAGCTTTAGCACTTTCACTTTCCACAATAAAATCTTTAAAAATTTCCATTAATCATTTCTATATGTCTTTTTTAAAGTACCTCTTTTATTTTCATTATTTTATTTTTTAGGGCAAAATTGTCTTACAGCCAATTAGTGGGGCAGAACTGCTTCCAGAGAAACAACTTATGGCAAAAAATCTTAGAACTGAAATCACAATAACTTAACAAAATGACAGGCTCAATATTTCCTACTTAAAATCCAGGATTATTGTGTGTGTTGACATGTAGCCAGTGGATGTGGAAAAGAGAGAGGTGTCACTATGCAGGGAGTTTTTTATGTACCCAGCCTGCACTGATGTATATAACATGCGCCCATATCCATTCACCAGTGATATATTACCTGGCCATATTTACCTATAAGTAAGGCTGGAGATATCAACCAAATATGGAGCCCACCAGATTCCTCTGTCCATGGGATTTTCCAGGCAAGAATATTGAAGTGGGTTGCCATTCCCTTTTCCAGGGTATCTTCCTGTCCCAGGGATCAAATCTAGGTCTCCTGCATTTCAAGCAGTATTTTTTTTTGTTTGTTTGTTTGTTTTTTTAAACCATCTGAGCCACTAGAGAAGCCCATAAGTAACTAAATCTTGGAGATATAAACCAACTATATGTTCATAAGGAAAAGGAGATAGTGTACAGTGTGCTAGTTTTGGCCAGAAGGACTTTAGGAGGTACTTATATTCAGAATAAATCCAGAAGTACTAACTTATTTTAAATGGTCCTAATATTTTGGAATATATTCACAAAGAGAAGAATGTGTAGATTGTAGGTAGAAAGACTATGACCAGATAAAAAGTGATTCAGAGCAAGTCTCCTAATTGTATTTAACAACAACAACAACAACAAAAAAAAAAATCAAGAAACAAAGGCTGAAATCTATTCCTGTAGACTGGGAAAATAATGCAGAAGTGTGAACAAGAATTTGGCTTCATGGAAAGAAGTTCTCAGTTCTTATCTCAATTAGGCTTCAGTAAATAACAAAAATGTCATATTCCACTAACTATTGGGTACTTTAAACAGAGAACACTCAGTGATCTGACAGGAATGACTCTGAATCTGTAAGTGTCTTATTGCCTGCAGCTGAGCAAGGTTAGATGATATTCTATGACAAAACAGGTACCAGTATTCTGCTGAAGTAAAGGTGCACTAACTTATTAAGTTAGGATAGCACATCAGCAATGCAATTCACATTTTATTCACAGATATTTCAATAGCTAAACTAAATTATATTATGTTAAAAATATTCTGTATGTGTCTTATGAGAACAGATTATATTTTAAATTTGACATTAATATATCTCATTTTAGTATACTTGAACAACTTCATTTGTAAATTCATAAAAATACTTTAATTAAAACCTTGGTTGGAAAAGTACATAAGTAATAAGTAACTATTTTTAGGTTCAGTCATTTTCACATATAAAATGAGAAGGATTACGACCAATCATTTGTTCATGATTTGCTATTAAAATAACAATTTAAAGTCTAAGGAACTAACAATGGTATAAGAATATAGATTGTTATTCTTTTTTTAAGAAAACAGATACTAGTTTAAATGGTTCTGTAGATCACCTTTAAAATTCATATTATCTAAAAGAACAACATATTTTTGTTGTTGTTTAGTCAATAAGTAATGCCCAATTCTTTACAACCCGTGGACTGTAGCCTGCCAGGTTTCTCTGTCCGTGAGATTTCCCAAGCAAGAATACTGGAGTGGGTTGCCATATCTTCCCCAACAACATGTTTTTAGTCATATCTATTTAAAGATAACTTAAATATGTAGAAAACAATTGGTCCATTTGCTTCATCAGTACAGTTCATTCGCTCAGTTGTGTCCGACTCTTTGCGACCCCATGAGTCACAGCACAGGGAGCCAGGCCTCCCTGTCCATCACCAACTCCCGGAGTTCACTCAGACTCATGTCCAACGAGTCCGTGATGCCATCCAGCCATCTCATCCTTGGTCGCCCTCTTCTCCTCCTGCCCCCAATCCCTCCCAGCTTCAGAGTCTTTTCCAATACGTCAACTCTTTGCATGAGGTAGCCAAAGTACTGGAGCTTCAGCTTCAGCATCATTCCTTCCAAAGAAATCCTAGGGTTGATCTCCTTCAGAATGGACTGGTTGGCTCTCCTTGCAGTCCAAGGGACTCTCAAGAGTCTTCTCCAACACCACAGTTCAAAAGCAACATTCTTCGGTGCTCAGAGAAGCCTATTAATACAGCTCTTCCACTTGACATGAGGTGAGACATACTGTCTTGGTCAAACACATATTATCAGGACAAATTTCAAGTGAATTAAAAATCACCAAATTTTTCTGTTGCATGCAATTTAATACATATCATATTGATGCTGAACACTCAGCCTCTGTCCACTAGTGTGATGTTGAAGGGGATCTCAAGAGACAGAATCTGGGGTAAAGTAGAAAAGAATAGATTTATTCCTTTGCCAGTCAAAGTGGGACACAGCAAACTTGTGCCTCTCAAAACTGTGTGCCCCAATCCAGGAAGACCTGGTGAGGAGTTTTATAACAATGGTTCTGGATGGAGTTGCTGATAAGAATCTTGGTGTGTGCAGGGCCTGCACTCGATTTAACCTCAAGTGATCTCCTGATAAGATTTTCTGGTTCCTTTAAACTAGCCTTAGATGGTCTCTTGATGAACGTATCAAGGTTATCAGTGAAGAATGCTAACATCTTCCATTTGTTGGGGGTTTTAATTCTGTAAAGGGCTCAAAGATCTTGTTACATGTATCCTTTAGGTACAACCAGGACTCTGTCCCAAGACTGCACTGCTGTTTCCTGGCTGCTCCTCCCTTGTCTCTGCATCCCATCCCTTCCCAGATTAGTAATTCTTTGAATCTGCTGTTTGGGACACAGGGAAGGTCATGGAGCCTGGAGTCTATTCCCTACAAGCAAGAAACAGGTGACACAGTAAGGCTTCTGTGCCCTGAAACCCCACAGAGTCCTGCTTAGTTTCAGTGCCACAGAATTTATGTCATCATGTTATTTTCTGCATATCAGTATATATGTGTATATGTATATATATCTGGCATTAAAAAATAAGCCTGCAGAGACAGAGAAAATGCAATCAAGCAAACCAGTCAGGATAATATAATCCTAACCATGTAATTATTTAAAACTTAAATTTATTTAGCACCTGGTATGTTTGAGTCAGCACAAATAAAGCAAGATGGGGATGAAGCAGTTCATAAGAATTTACTTTATAATAACCATTTCAAATGTGTGGTTTAAATGCTTTTCCCATGAATGTAAATAATAGGAATGTTATCAGGAACAAGATGATATACATGGCATAACCGGGGAGCCAAATTAGAACACCATTTGCTAAAATTCGAGTGCAAAGGAAAAAGAAAAGTGAAATAATATCCACAGGAACTAAACTATATACACACACAATTTCCTCCAAAAATGAAAGCAAACAAGCAAAATTAGACATTGTTTCAAGAGTTCCACTAGACAACAACCTTATACTGTAACAGATGTGAGCGATACTGAAATGAATAAGGCAAGCACACTCCTGTCCAAAAAGGTATTCCATCTGGAAGAAAAACAATTGAAGCATGATAAGCATAATAAAAAGAGAAATGCATAGAGACATGGAGCAACTAAATAAGTAAAGGAGCCTGATCTGGAGCAGCAGTGTTTAGATGAGACACAAAAGACAAATAGAAGTTAGATAAGGCTTCCATCCATGTGAATGATAGGAAAGAGAAAACGCAACATCGTCAAGTTTTTAAATCAGGACAGAGCATAATCTTAGAAACCAAATGAGGCTTCGTATTGCTGAACTGAAAACAGCTGGAGAGACCGTGCCCACAGATGAGACCAGGAATAAACAAATGTACAAAATCAGGCAGGGTAATTATTTATGAACTGTAGTAAAGAGCCTCAACACTATCCTAAGGATCACATGAAGCAAAATACATTTATGTAGTAGAAGTCAGATCTATTTGAATTTTAAAATGATATTCCTCTAGGTACAGTCTAAAACTGTTTGAATTTGGTTAATAATTTAGTTGAGAGACCAGGAAAAAACCTTACTTCAATAGTCTAGGTTAAAAAAAAAATGGTTCTGACATTGACTGAGAGAATGAGAGAAAGGAATAAAATATCAGTGGGGTTGAATTTATTGAGTTTATAGACTGATTAACTACCTGGATTTAGAAAGAATTAGATTTTGAAAAATGTAGCTGCGTTTCTTCTTCTTCTTCTTCTTCTTCTTCTTCTTCTTCTTCTTCATATAAAGATGGCTAGTGGTGCTTGCACTGAGATAGGGCAAACTAATAAAATGAACAAATTTGGAGAATATATGTTGATATCATCTATGAATCTGGTAAATATGAAGTGTCCAACAGCAATCCAAGTTGAGATATCTGGGGTAAAGTCAAATATGTACATCTGAGAGTGAAAGGGTAGCCCAGACTAGAAAAACCTGGGATCACAGGAGTCAATACAGTCACCTGAGGATGACATATGAAGTGATAAAATATACACATAAGAGATTCCTGAAGAACTCAAAAAAATAATGGCTGTATAGAGGGGGAAGCCTGAAGAAGAAAAATTAAAGGGCATTGCCTATAGAAAATGAAGAAATTCAAGAAATGCTATTTTTGTCTTATCCAATAGAATTTACTTGAGAGAAGTAATAAAAGATCAGTGCAATTTATTTATAGTTTGTTTACTTGGTGGTAGAAAGTTAAAGGGGTTCTGTTTTGATGACTTCTCCCTGACTATATTTTCTAAAATATTAACTACATAAGAAAGTCATCAACTGAGGTTGAGAGAAAACAAGAATGTCAGAAGTTTGCTTAGGAAAGTAGGAAGCTACAAATAAAACAGAGAAATTGTAAACTTGTTTACAAAAGAGAAGTAGGCTCACAGACATTGAAAACAAACTTAAGGTTACAAAAAGGCAAAGTAAGGGAGAGATAAATTAGGACTTTGGGATTAATGTATGCACACTACTATATATTAGCTAGATAACCACCAAGGAGCTACTATGTAGCACAGGGAATTATACTAATATTTTGTAATAACCTATAAGGGAAAAGAATCTGAAATATATATATATAGATATAGATATATCCACCAATATACTTATAATAAATATGCTGCTGCTGCTGTTAAGTTGTTTCAGTCCTGTCCAACTCTGTGCCACCCCATGGAATGCAGGCAGCATGCCAGGCTTCCTTGTCCATCACCAACTCCCAGAGCTTACTCAAACTCATGTCCATCGAGTCAATGATGTCATCCAATCATCTTAACTTCTGCCGTCCCCTTCTCCTTCCACCTTCAGTCTTTCCTAGCATCAGGATCTTTTCCAATAAGTCAGTTCTTTGCATCAGGGGGCCAAATTATAGAGTGTCAGCTTCAGCATCAGCCCTTGCGATGAATATTCAGAACTAATTTCCTTTAGGATAGACTGATTGTATCTTCTTACAGTCCAGGGGACTCTCAAGAGTCTTCTTTCTCCAACAACATGGTTCAAGAACACCAATTCTTCAGTACTCAGCTTTCTTCACAGTCCAATTCTCACATCCATACATGACCACTGGAAAAACCATAGTTTGACTAGACATACCTTTGTTGGCAAAGTAATTCTGCTTTTGAATATTCTCCTACAGAGACATTACTCTACCAACAAAGGTCTGTCTAGTCAAGGCTATGGTTTTTCCTGTGGTCATGTATGGATGTGAGAGTTAGACTGTGAAGAAAGCTGAACACTGAAGGATTGATGCTTTTGAACTGTGGTGTTGGAGAAGACTCTTAAGAGTCCCTTGGACTGCAAGGAGATCCAACCAGCCATTCTAAAGGAGATCAGTTCTGGGTGTTCTTTGAAAAGACTGATGCTAAAGCTGAAACTCCAATACTTTGGCCACCTCATGTGAAGGGTTGACTCATTGGAAAAGACCCTGATGCTGGGAGGGATTGGGGGCAGGAGGAAAAGGGGATGACAGAGGATGAGATGGCCTGATGGCATGAGTTTGGGTGAACTCCGGGAGTTGGTGATGGACGGGGAGGCCTGGCGTGCTGCAATTCATATGGTCACAAAGAATTGGACACGACTGTGTGACTGAACTGAACTGAAGGTTGGTCATACCTTTTCTTCCAAGGAGTAAGTATCTTTTAATTTCATGGCTGCAGTTGCCATCTGCAATGATTTTGGAGCCCCCAAAGTAAAGTCTCTCACTTTTTCCATTTTTCCTTCTTCTATTTGTCATGAAGTGATGGGACTGGATGTCATGGACTTAGTTTTCTGAATGTTGAGTTTTAAGGCAACTTTTTCAATCTCCTCTTTCACTTTCATCAGGAGGTTCTCTAGTTCTTCTTCACTTTCTTCCATAAGTTTGGTGTCATCGGCATATCTGAGGTTGTTAATGTTTCTCCTGGCAATCTTGATTCCAACTTATGCTTCATCCAACCCAGAATTTTGCATGATGTACTCTGAATATAAGTTAAATAAGAAGGTTGACAATATATAGCCTTGATGTACTCCTTTCCCAATTTGAAACCAGTCTGTTGTTCAATGTCTAGTTCTAAATATTGCTTCTTGACCAGCATACAAATTTCTCAGGATGCAGAAGGCAAGTCAGGTGGTCTGTTATTCCAATCTCTTTAAGAATTTTCCACAATTTATTGTGATTCACACAATCAAAGGTTTTGGCATAGTCAATAAAGCAGAAGTAGATGTTTTTCTGGAACTTTCTTGCTTTTTTGATGATCCAGTGGATGTTGGCAATTTGATCTCTGATTCCTCTGATTTTTCTAAATCCAGACTGAACATCTGGAAGTTCAGGTCACATATTATTGAAGCCTGGTTTGGAAATTTTGAGCATTACTTTGCTAGCAAGTAGAAGAATCAAACTGACATGTTTTATTTACAAAAATGTGTAGTTTTATACAGTATGTTCATTTTTCCTGCAATCTATTCTCCTAACTACCATTCCAGATATTCTTTTTTTATGGGGAGCAAATATTAAGTATCTAATAACTAGATCACAACTGAAAGAACAATAGCAAAATCAAATATTTATACCACAGAGTTATGTTTTCACTATTCATTATTTCCATTTTGTTAAAAAATAATTTTTCAGTATTTTTTTAAATTTCATTTTTTGTAAGTTATAATTCTTTTTCTTTATTTTATTAATGTAGCATTAGCACTTGTTTTGCTACCAGATATTTTTAATTACTCATGTTTTACATGACTACAAATTTACATTTGATTTCATTAAACCAACATTCCTATGTTATATTTAACAGTATTTTTAAACACTGACAGCTTTTATATGAAATTATATTCTTAGCTTGATAAATTAGACTTTTATGTACTTCTGATCAAATTCAATATATTTATCTAGTTATTCAATATATTTATCCAGTTATATTAATATATGAGGAAAATCCCATGGATGGAGGAGCCTGGTGGGCTGCAGTCCATGGTGTCGCTAGGAGTCGGACATGACTGAGCGACTTCACTTTCACTTTTCACTTTCATACATTGGAGAAGGAAATGGCAACCTACTCCAGTGTTCTTGCCTGGAGAGTCCCAGGCACGGGGGAGCCTGGTGGGCTGCCGTCTATGGGGTCGCACAGAGTTGGACACGACTGAAGCGACTTAGCAGCAGCATATAAATACATAAAAGTTTATCTATAGTTAGATAAAGATTGTACTTTAAAAACATTACATTCTTCATTCATTTCAGTTGTTCAGTCGTGTCTGTCTCTTTGCAACCCCATGGACTGCAACATGGCCAGGTTTCCCTGTCCATCACCAACTCCTGGAGCATGCTCGAACTTATGTCCATCGAGTCGGTGATGCCATCCACCTATCTCATCCTCTGTCTTCCCTTCCCCTCCTGCCTTCAATCTTTAGCAGCATTAGGGACTTTTCCAAAAGCATTCTTCATATTTTCTAATAAAATGGCATTTGAAATTTATAAATGATATTCTTTTTTGTAATGAAGTGATTCAAGGAATGTAATATTCAAATTATTCAGAAATATATTTTGAAATATAATTATATATCATTATCTACTTCAGAATAAAATATAAATTCAGAAGGGAGAATAAGAACTTTAGAGGGTACTGATAACATCAGCCAAAAGGGGGCAGAATGAGGAAAAAGAGTGTGGTGTTATGTGAATGTTGTGTTTAGTAGTATTGAATGTTACCAGCAAGTCAAATGTGAGCTGAAATATTTATCGAATTTAGCAAAAAACAAAGCATTTGCAATCTTGGCAACAGCAGTTGATTTGTGCTGAAGAGGATTTTATTGATATTTGAACTGCAGTTGTAAACTAATGATTTACTGGGAGGACAAGAAACAGGGAGCAAATGGAAAGTAGAAATATGTCTAAAAGAGGAAAGATACATGTTTTAGCTCCTGTGTTAATTCTGACCCACTCACATATGTACGTATTCTCCAAAGTGTGCTGTATATACATTCCCTTAAGAAAGAAAAGGTAATTGTTTAAGACACTTCAACTAAAGACTATTTTCTGTAGATAATGTATTCAGCTGATGTTTATCAACTTCCTGTTTGTTCTAAACCATGTTCAAGATTCAAGAATTTAAAAGAAATAAAATATATATGAACAAAGTCCAAATTATTTGTAATATTTGTGTATGTGTATATACATATATGTGTGTGTATATGTATACATACACACTACTACATATAAAAAAGCCTAGATGTTGAAGGCTCTGAAGTCACTCTGAAAACTTGGGTTCTACTCTGAAAGATGCAAAGCCACTGTAAAAACTCAGACCTAAAATAATATATTCTCATCAGGAGTGAATGTGAACACATCCTTGCTTCTGCGTTAAAGGGACACTAGTGGAACAAAGGTAGAAAAGGAGAGAAATCCAGAAAACTCTTGCAGTGACTCTTCCCAGGTAGACATTGCAAAGCAGAAAGTAGTCAGAGGAGATATTTTGAAAGAGGTGCAGGTAGGAGTAGTTGATCTTATGTGACATGAGAGAGGTCAACTTTGCTGTGATATTTGTGTTGGTTGTTTCTTTGCAGCTAAGGAGAAATAAGTTGCTATTTTGATTTTTTAGACTGTGAGGGAAGGCTTACTGAAGTGGAAAATTAAGAATTGGATCAGTTTATTTTTGTGTACATTCAAGAAAATGTTGGAGGCAGTTATCTGTGCATTAGTGTTTTGAAATGGGATTCATTTTTAAGATGTCTGAACTACATATGGAAAAGACTGTCTATAAATTCATTTCATAAAGCTGATAGACCTAACAAAATAAACTCTCTTTTTAGGACATGAAAAGAATTTTGCTAACTTGAAAAGATCTTGAGGTGAGAATTGGATTTATAAAACTACAATGGAGTTTGAGTTAAAAATAGTACTTTTACCATTATTAAAATTTTACCATATATCTCATAATTTTGAATAGCTTAGGAAAATATATATTACTTTCCACATTTACTGCTTCCATTATGTCTTTTATATATGCAGTATAATGCTCTGAAATTATATATGAGATAATTTGTATCAATAATCACAAAATTATATCTTATACATTTTGCATGTGTGAGTGCATGTGCACTCAGTTGCTCAATCGTGTCCAACTTTTTGCCCAGCCTCATGAACTGTAGCCCTCCAGGCTTCTCTGTCCATGGAATTTCCCAGGCAAAAATACAGAAGAGTGCCAACATTTGCTGGATCATGGAAAAAGCAAAAGAGTTCCAGAAAAACATCTCTTTCTGCTTTATTGACTATGCCAAAGCCTTTCACTGTGTGGATCACAATAAACTGTGGAGAATTCTGAAAGAGATGGGAATACCAGAACACCTGATCTGCCTCTTCAGAAATCTGTATGCACGTCAGGAAGCAACAGTTAGAACTGGACATGGAACAACAGACTGGTTCCAATAGGAAAAAGAATACGTCAAGGCTGTATATTGTCACCCTGCTTATTTAACTTATATGCAGGGTACATCATGAGAAACGCTGGACTGGAAGAAACACAAGCTGGAATCAAGATTGCCGGGAGAAATATCAATAACCTCAGATATGCAGATGACACCACCCTTATGGCAGAAAGTGAAGAGGAGCTAAAAAGCCTCTTGTTGAAAGTGAAAGAGGAGAGTGAAAAAGTTGGCTTAAAGCTCAACATTCAGAAAACAAAGATCATGGCATCCGGTCCCATCACTTCATGGGAAATAGATGGGGAAACAGTGGAAGCAGTGTCAGACTTTATTTTTCTGGGCTCCAAAATCACTGTAGATGGTGACTGCAGCCATGAAATTAAAAGACGCTTACTCCTTGGAAGAAAAGTTATGACCAACCTAGATAGTATATTCAGAAGCGGAGACATTACTTTGCCGACTAAGGTCCGTCTAGTCAAGGCTATGGTTTTTCCAGTAGTCATGTGTGAATGTGAGAGTTGGACTGTGAAAAAGGCTGAGCGCTGAAGAATTAATGCTTTTGAACTGTGGTGTTGGAGAAGACGCTTGAGAGTCCCTTGAACTGCAAGGAGATCCAACGAGTTCATTGTGAAGGAGCTCTGCCCTGGGATTTCTTTCGAAGGAATGATGCTAAAGCTGAAACTCCAGTACTTTGACCACCTCATGAGAAGAGTTGACTCATTGGAAAAGATACTGATGTTGGGAGGGATTGAGGACACGAAGAGAAGGGGACGACCGAGGATGAGATGGCTGGATGGCATCACTGACTCGATGGATGTGAGTCTGAGTGAACTCCCAGAGTTGGTGATGGACAGGGAGGCCTGGCGTGCTGCACTTCATGGGGTCTCAAAGAGTTGGACATGACTGAGCGACTGAACTGAACTGAACTGAACTGTGTTGCCATTTGCTTCTCTGGGTTATCTTTTCAAAGGGATCAAACTCGAGTTTCCTGCATCTCCTGCAGTGACAGGTGGATTATTTACCACTGAACCACCTATTAAATGTTTTCATATTAGTTAATTCAATTTTTGAATTTGAAAGGTTAATTTATATAAATCTTATAAAAAACTTGGGAAAAAAACTCTCCACATTATCAAGGACCGTAAAAGGACTACAGCTTCCATATTTTATATGCTCATTTAGTTTCCCAGTTGTTAAAATATGCAGACAATATTTTTAACTGAATAAAACTGTAAAGAAAATTGAGTAGATGCTTTTTCCCTAGTTGTTCAAGCAAACCAGATGAACTGGTGACTTTTATACTTATTATCTTATTAAAAACAACTTTTACATTGGTTGCTGTAGTTATCTAAAGCTGTGTTTGTGTTCTCCATTGAAATATAAATCATTTTGAGAGACCCAGATGTTATCACCCTTTGAGAATGAACATATTTTTAATAATCCTTGAATGAAAATATATGAGGTAGAGGCTGATAAAATAAGCAGTAAATTACTTGAACACCCTTTATGGATGTAGCTGTCTTCAGAGGCTTGTTGTATCACCATGGTAAAAAAAGAAAAGTAAAAGAGATATTGAAATAATGACTTTATTTCACAAATAATTGTGTATCATAATACCATTTTATAATAAAAGTTTTGCTAATTTACAAAATAATAGAAATAAATACAATGGGAGTACTTGAAAATCTCAGATTCCTTAAAATATATTACCTGTTTTTAAGAGGAATGTGCTTAAATTAAAAATATATTATCTTTTAAACTTATTTTTATAAAATATTTACATTGACCAATTTACATCAAGGAAAAATGCAGATATGTATATGACTACAAATAATTATATATTTGACAAATCAAAATATAAATCTTTATTTGTAATAAAATATACTATTAAAATGCTTACATCATTGATTTAAATGATTCTTAAAGTATAAATTAAATTACACACTTTCTGCCCACAAGTAAAGTACACTTATTTAACTTTTATTTTTAAAAATTAACTTTTGAGGCAACCAAATCCAATTCATAATTTATCCAGACAATTTTAGTTTATAATTATAGTCAGAACAAATCGTGAATTGGATTTTATTACATTTTTCATTATATTTTATAAAAATGAATATCAAAGTATACTAATATATCTTGCCTATAGTTTTTAGCAGTTGCAACAGGAAGGGTTTGACAAAATATATACTAAAACAGAAAACTAAGAAATGGAAAGATGTGATTTGTTTGTACAAAATATGTGTTCATTCTGTGTTTGAAATGTTGAGGCTTTGGCATTTTGATTTCAAGCTTTTACAAATTAAAAGTAAAATATGAGGTGAGTAATAGCATAGGCGCAACTTTGTAGTAAAAGTAACCAAAATTAAATGGAGAAATTACAAATCTTGTTGTCTTACATAACGAACTAGATGAAGATCAATAGTTCAGGGAGGGAGGTGGCTTCATTCCACAATGTCATCCATGGGCTCCATATATTTTTGTATTATCAGACACTAAGTTATAGTTGTCCTTTGCACAGTAAGTTTTGACACTGTTACTGTATTTCAGCTTAAGGGAAGCACCAAGTGGAAGAAGGAGACATCTAATCATTTTGAGGGCATGATTGAGAAATTAGCTATTTCTAATCTTTTCACAGTCAATTGACTATAGATTAGTCACTTGGCCTTATTTAGATACTGATGCTGCTGCTGCTGCTAAGTCGCTTCAGTCGTGTCCGACTCTGTGCGACCCCATAGACGGCAGCCCACCAGGCTCCTCCGTCCCTGGGATNGATGGCTGGATGGCATCATGGACTCGATGGACATGAGTTTGGGTGAACTCCGGGAGTTGGTGATGGACAGGGAGGCCTGGAGTACTGCGATTCATGGGATCACAAAGAGTCGGACATGACTGAGTGACTGAATGGAACTGATAGAATCACATTCTATGTGATAATTAGATTATAAAGTCAGCACACATGGTGATTATTTGTTTGTCTTTCCCCAGAATCAAGGTGACTTTTTTAAAATTTATTTTTTGAAGTAACATTAATTTAAAATGTTGTGTTAATTTCTGTTGTACAGCAAATGATTCAGTTATATATATATATCTATCTACACTTTTTTTTTTTTTTTCTGGAAAGATACAGCCTATCAAAACTGAAGTTTTTTTCTAGAAATATACAACCTAGTTTGGGCAGGTTGTATCTTTCTAGAAAAAAAAAAATATATATATATATAGATAGATAGATAGATAGATATGTATCTGTATCTCTCTATATATATATGTATATATTTCAAGCTTTCTTCCTGGTTTCCTCATATGGTGAAGAGAGAGGGCTCAGGGCTCTTTATCCCCTTTTAAGGGCTTCAATTCCACTATGGGGGCTCGAGCCCCATGACCTCATCCAAACCTAATTACCTCCCAGATTCCTCCACCACTAAAGACAATCACATTGGGTATTCAGACCTCAGCATAAGGATTCTGGAAGGACACAAACATTCAATTCAGAGTAGTCACCCAGACTACTTAAATACCTGCTGCTGCTGCTGCTGCTAAGTCACTTCAGTCGTGTCCGACTCTGTGCGACCCCAGGGACAAGGCTCCCCCATCCCTGGGATTCTCCAGGCAAGAGAATTCTCCAGGGTTGCTATTTTCTTCCGTACCATAACTCTACCAAGTACTTGTACTTGAGATCAGATAAGAAAAAGAAATATATCCAGAATAAGACTTCACAAAATTATCTAATTTTATCTTCACAGCATTACTTTAAGGAAGAAATCAGCATTTCAATATTCTGCATATGAGGGCATTGGACTCAAGGAAATTTAGAGTTTTCTTTCCGCATTGTAAAGATGGTAACTAGCGCCAGCATTTACAGCTAAGCCAGTCAGACACAAGCTACATAATACAGGAGATCAATAAATTCTTTTTTGATTGCTTATAAATCTTATGGGACTTCAATTTAGTTAGAGTTATAATACGGTGGCAAATTACTACCCTTCAGGTATCAATGAGCCTGCTTTAAAATGTGATATTTAGGAGTCTTGATCTAGCCCCTTGACCGAGGTTTTTTTGGGTTTTTTTTTTCTGTTTTCTGTTTTTTTTTTTTTTTTTTTTTCATCATCATACTTCAGGTTTAGAATCAAGGCAGTCTTTATTATTTTTTTTCTTTAATTAATTTTTATTTTTTAGTTTGTTTTGCTTTACAATACTGTATTCGTTTTGTTACACATTGACATGAATTAGCCATGAGTGTACATGAACTCGCCATCCCGACCCCCACCTCCACCCTCCCGCCCCACACCCTCTCTCTGGATTATCCCCGTGCATCAGTCTCTAGCATCCTGCATCCTGCATCAAACCTGGACTGGCGATTCGTTTCGCTTATGATATCACACATGTTACACTGCCACTCTGCCAACCCATCCCACCCTCTCCCTCTCCCACAGAGTCCAAAAGGCCGTTCTATACATCTGTGTCTCTTTTGCTGTCTTGCGTACAGGTTTATCATTACCATCATTCTAAATTCCATATATATGTGTAAGTATACTGTATTGGTGTTTTTCTTTCTGGCTTACTTCACTCTGTATAATCGGCTCCAGCGTCATCCACCTCATTAGAACTGATTCAAATGTATTCTTTTTAATAGCTGAGTAATACTCCATTGTGTATATGTACCACAGCTTTCTTATCCATTCATCTGCTGATGGACATCTAGGTTGCTTCCATGTCCTGGCTATTATAAACAGTGCCGCAATGAACATTGGGGTACACGTGTCTCTTTCAATTCTGGTTTCCTCGGTGTGTATGCCCAGCAGTGGGATCGCTGGATCAAAGGCAGTTCTATTTGCAATTTTTTAAGGAATCTCCACACTGTTCTCCATAGTGGCTGTACTAATTTGCATTCCCACCAACAGTGTAAGAGGGTTCCCTTTTCTCCACACCCTCTCCAGCATTTATTGCTTGTTGACTTTTGGATCGCAGCCATTCTGACTGGTGTGAAATGGTACCTCATTGTGGTTTTGATTTGCATTTCTCTGATAATGAGTGATGTTGAGCATCTTTTCATGTGTTTGTTAGCCATTCGTATGTCTTCTTTGGAGAAGTGTCTATTTAGTTCTTTGGCCCATTTTTTGATTGGGTCATTTATTTTTCTGGAGTTGAGCTGCATAAGCTGCTTGTATATTTTTGAGATTAGTTGTTTGTCTGTTGTTTCATTTGTTATTATTTTCTCCCATTCAGAAGGCTGTCTTTTCACCTTGCTTATAGTTTCCTTTGTTGTGCAGAAGCTTTTAATTTTAATTAGATCCCATTTGTTTATTTTTGCTTTTATTTCCAGTATTCTAGGAGGTGGGTCATAGAGGATCCTGCTGTGATGTATGTCGGAGAGTGTTTTGCCTATGTTCTCCTCTAGGAGTTTTATAGTTTCTTGTCTTACGTTTAGATCTTTAATCCATGTTGAGTTTATTTTTGTGTATGGTGTTAGAAAGTGATCTAATTTCATTCTTTTACAAGTGGTTGTCCAGTTTTCCCAGCACCACTTGTTAAAAAGATTGTCTTTAATCCACTGTATATTCTTGCCTCCTTTGTCGAAGATAAGCTGTCCATAGCACACCCAAGGCAATCTTTAAATTATAGAATCCATGCGGATCGTATAGTGACATGTTCTGCAAGTAGTTTTTTTTTTTTAATTTTATTTGTTTTTGGCTGTATTGGGTCTTCATTGCTGTGTGCAGACTTCCTCCAGTTGTGATGAGTGGGGGCAACTTTCTAGTTTCAATGTGCAGGCTTCTCATTACAATGGTTTCCCTTGCAGAACACAGGCTCTAGGGTTCATAGGCTTCAGTAGTTGTGGCCACAGACTGAGTTGCCCCACAGGATGTGGAATCTTCCAACACCAGGGATTGAACCCATATTCCCTGCACTGACAAGCTAGATTCCACAAACTAGTGGACTACCAGGGATTCCCTCAAGTTCTTTGTGGCTAAATAATGATAATTTCTTATGAAACAAAGAAGTCATACAGTGTAATAGGGAGAAAATAGTCACTGGAATAAGAAAATAATAGCCATTCTTTGAATTCTTCAAATTTGTATCACTTTGATAGAGCCCATGGGGTTTAGTTTATGTTACATTTAAGTGACTCCAATAAAGAAGGATGAAATATCACTTGTTTTTATAAGTCAGAAGGGAAACTGCTTGGCAAAAAACTGCAATTCAATGCCCTAGTTTTTGACAGCCTATCAGGGAAAATGTCATACTGCAATGCCAGGAAATTTGTGAGTCTCCCACAAAGGAAAGCATTTTTTTTTTTTTTAACTAAGGAGGTTTAGTGAGCACTAGGATGTGAAGACTTGAAAGCATTTGAATCATCTCTAGAAATACCTGAGCTATGCTTATCCCCCACTATGCCCACATCAATCAATGTAGTTTTTGTCAAAGTTGTTTTAATTTACTCCTTAACTTATCATGACTTCTGCTGAAATTTGGTCATGGGGACAGAACTTGAAAATAAAATAACAGTGGTTTCTGAAGTTTGCTTCCTTTTTATTTTTAATATATCCTGAGTAAAATGAATTAAACTTTAGCTAATTTAACAACCCTTGTGATAACATTCACCAGACCTCTGAAAACATAGAAAAGCACAAAATTGTTGCTTCCTGTTTGTATTAAACTTTGGCGTTTCGTATTCCATGATTTATCAGTTTAGGTTTTAGGCAACTATTCCTGTAATACCCTTCTTTTTTGGAGTTAAAAAGAAGGAACCAAGAAGAAAAACAATTAACTTGCAGTTTCCCAGATTGTTTTTAGTACAGTTAGCCCTTGTACAGTCTTTAGATTCTGTTTTCACTGAAAGAATAAGAAGTAGTAACCCATTAGGGTAAAGTGTCTTGATTCATATACATCAAATTTTGGCCTCCGATTTTCTTCAAAGTTTCAAGAATTAGGACGCATTTTGAGGGCAGATATTTATCTAGATGGTGAAGTAGCCTCTAATGGTTCTTCTTTTATTTGTTTGCTTATGTATTCTTCATCCCAATGTGGGAGAACAGGTTTTAGTATTCACATCTCTTAAGCTCCAGTCTGATGTGTGTCTAATTGGCATTGTATTGTCACTGGGGTGGAAATAATTTTGTTGCCCAAAGAAATACACAGACTAAAAACATATGAAAAAAAATGTCTTGTCACTTAAAAATAAAGATTCACACACAGTTGAATAACTCAACACTGTGAAGGGTTTTCTAAAAGAAAAAAGAAACAGTATTTAAATTCAGGAAATTTTACTTAACAAGATAAATCCCATAAGATACATCTGACATCCTTTTTCATCTAACTGCTTCAGACTTTTCTAGCTCATTTCCTGTCATTCACCATCTTATGCTGAATATTCCGAAAGCACTAAACTGAATTTCCTAGAAAAGTCATCCTGGAAGAAGAAAAGGAACAGCTGGCTTATTAGAGGCTAGGATTTGGGATTGTCCAAACTAGAACCATGGTATGGGCTGCAGGTGGGACCTGATGAGAGGTTGTTCCTTGGGAGTTGGACCAGAGAGAGCACAGCTGCTGCTGGAGATACCATCATGTAGAATGAAAGTGAGAGTGTCAGTCACTCAATTGTGTCTGACTCTTTGTGTCCGACAGACTCATTGTCTGTCCATGGAATTCTCCAGGCAAGAATACTGGAGTAGATTGCCAGTCCCTTCTCCAGGGGATCTTCCCAGCCCAGGGATCAATCCCAGGTCTCTTGCACTGCAGGCAGATTCTTTACCATCTGAGCTACCGGGGAAGCCCATGTAGTGTGTGAGATACATAAATCTCCTGCCTTCTCTTCTGTTCTTGCCCCTCATTCTTCCACCAATGACTTCCATTTCCAAACCAACTAGATGCCACTTGCCAAGGAAGCCCAGGAAATTCGGTTCCTTGAGACGCAAAGCAGATCAGAGAGGAGGTAGGGTATGGATCTTCGAGCAAACAGCAAATGAAATTTATAACCTATCTTAAGTTGAGCTTACCAGGAAGTACCCTAAAATGAGGACTTGCATTCAAGTAGTTTCTTTCCCTGAGAGATGATGAAGCTGGGGTATATATGCATCAGTTCTTTCCTCTCATTGCTTGAGAATTGGTCTTGCAAGAGGATAGATAATTGTTTCAGTGGTTCTTCCAGCCTGCCCTGAGCATGGGGTGAACATGCTCAAAGAGTGATGATCGGAGAAAGACCAGGGGCAGAAAATCGCAAGTACTTACAGTGAGAACCTGTCAGCAGATAAAGGAATGCTGAGGGCCAAGGGGCAATGACAGCACCTGCTACAAGCTCAGGACAAAATTAGGTGCTTCCCTTCTATGTGTCTTTTGTACTTTCTTCATGCGTCTATCATTGTGCTTATTACATATCTGTTTCTAATCTATTCTTTTGCTCCTTAAATCAGAACTATTTCTTATTGTTTAGTCTCTACCAAACCCAACCACAGAAGTCTTTATCTATATAAAGTATTAAATTGATATTTTAAATTATTTATTTATTTACGTTTGACTGTGCTGGGTCTTTGTTGCTGCACAGACTTTTCTCTAGTTGTGACAAGTGGGGCTAGTCGCTATGTGTGGTTTTCTCATTGAGGTGGCTTCTATTGTTGTGGAGCGTGGCCCCTAGTAGTTGCTGCTCATGGGCTCTGGAGCACAGCCTTAGTAGTTGTGGTGCACAAGCTTAGTTGCCCTGGCATGTGGGATCTTCCCGGACCACGGATCCTACATTGGCAGGTGAATTCTTTACCAATAAGCTGCCAGGAAAGCCCTAAATTGATACTTTTAATCCTATCACATCTAACTCCTCCCTTTTTATAGCAAACACTTTGAAATATTCTATTTACTATCCTGAAATTTAAATATTAAAACCTATTTACACATATTTTCAAAAACGTAAATATATATCCCAAATAAAAAAAATCAGAGGAAACTAATTTATAATCAAATAATATGCATATCTTTAGTAAAGGCAACCCACTTCAGTATTCTTTCCTGGAGAATCGCAGGGAAAAAGGAGCCTTGCGGGCTACTGTTCATGGTATCACAAGATTTGGACGCGACTTAGTGACTAAACCACCACCAACCATGAATATACTAGAAGGCAGACTAAGTGGTTAGTCACTTGCATTTAATTATGAAAAATACTTAAAAAACAGGAAACTTTCAAATATTATTTACACTTTTATCTTTGTTAATTGAGCTGATACATAGATTCAGTGTATAGAGTCATAGACACAGTATTGATGTGGCAGCTAAAAGCGCAGAATGACATAGAAGTGTTGCATGCAAACTTAAATTTCATAAGATTACTGCAGTTTATGATGTGTTTTTCCAAAAAGGTGAACAAATCTTGGTGGACTTACTAAGAAAGTACTTTTTCCTGATTAGGATAATGACATTTCTGAAACATTCTGTGTAATAAACAGAGAAAGTGTGTGTGTGTGTGTGTGTGTGTGTGTGTGTGTGTCTATAGATGTGTGTGTGTGTGAGTGTGTTTGTGTATGTTTTTTTTTTTTTTTCATGCCAGGTAGAGTTGGGACCTGGGCTCAGACACTGTATAGAGATCACTCATCTATGGCTCTCCTATGTGGTATTTGATAGTTGGTGGAGATGAGTCAGTCATCTGATATGCAGGACAACACTGTGCAATGTGGTATAAACGGTATCCCTAGTCATCCCTGTGCCCTAACCTTTAATGGGTTCCCTAATTATTGTGACAACCAAAAATGCTCTCGAATTTCTAAAACAGCTCTCCAAAAGTGGGACTTCCCTTTGAGAATTGCTCTGTTAAATGTTTGTTGAGTGCATCTGCTTCTTTAGCACATAGGCTCCCAGTAGTGGACTGGTTATGGATGGATGAACAGGAAGGTGAAATTATCTAGAAAGCAGATAAGAAGTAGAAGTTCACAAACATATAAACATCTTTTCTCAGATAACGATGATTGATGGCTGTTTGGAAACATATGTTTATAAATGTGGATGTTTATTGGTGTATTTTAAAATGTCCTTCAGAAAATATAATGAATTTGGCCTTTCAGTTAGGTGTTTTGATAATGGCTTAGAGAAAGATATAGGAGCCACATTTATCAGATTTGGAGATAATACAAAATTGAAATAAATAGTTAATATAATGGGAGATACCCATGATAAAATGATGTGTTAAAACAGATACAGTGATGTTTATACTCTGTCCCCAGAATATGATTGCATCAACATGAAATGAAGGCATAGGCACTCTTATACACATCAGCTCGTTACTATCTTAGGTACAGAGACACTGGTTTCATCTTTTTCCATGTCATCTTTAACTACAATAGTTGCCTAATATTTAACACAGACAAGGTTATTAATCCTGTTACACTAGACTTGTTTATGGTTAATGTATTTAATTTTGAGCGATACCCTTTAAGAGGAGCATTGACCAACCTAAAAACTTAAAAAATAGTAATGCAGGTTTTGAACATTCCTTAATTTGAAGAATGATGGACAGAATTGGAGATATTCAGAGCATAGAAGAAAATATTTAGGGGATTTATAGTTTACACGTGGGTGAATTAAGACTCAGGTTAAGTAATTTGTACAAGGTAATTAGTACTATTTGATTTAATTAATCAAACTTGCATTGCTAAGTGATGGACTTTGGATCATTCACAGCATTCATAATAAGCATGTGGACTGGCAATATAAAACAACCCCAAATTTTAGTAGCTTATCAATTCAAAGACTTTAAAGTTTATTTGCACACATCTAAATTGTCAAGTTTTGATCCTCTTAAGTGATTTTCTTTCCTACATGTGATGATTCTAGAACTTAGGCTTTCTCCATCTTGGGTTGCTCTTTCCTTTATAAAAGTTCTCAGCATCCTCCTCATTTAACCAGCCAATAGGAAAAAGCAAGCATGTGTAGGCGCACAGCTGCTTTGTAAAAACTGCCTGGGAAGTGACAACACATATTCCATTAACCAGAAGAACTCACATGACTGAATTTGAAAGCAAGGAAGATGGAAGAGAGCAAGGACTCAGAAGGAAACTGATAAACAGAGGCCTGAATTAGTTGTTTCCCAGATATTCCATCTATGGAAAAAGAGAATGAATTTGTTGGGGTCCTTATTTTACAATCGAGGACATCAAAGTTTATACATATTTAAGAATCTTTCCCAAGGTCTTTTAAGTAACTACTGAATTTTTTTTTTGTCTAATTTTAAAGTCTAGATTTGTCTTTGGGCTAAATTGCTTCAGTCGTGTCTGACTCTATGTGACTCCATAGATGGCAGCCCACCAGGCTCCCTGGTCGCTAGGATTCTCCAGGAAAGAACACTGGAGTGGGTTGCCATATTCTAAACCATGGAAAAGACTGATGCTGGGAAAGATAGAGGGAGCAGGAGAAGGATGTAACAGAGGATGAGATGGTTGGATGGTATCATTGACGCAATGGACATGAGTTTGAGCAAACTTAAGTGAAGTGAAGATAGTGAAGGACTGGGAAACCTGGTGTGCTGCAGTCCCTGGGGTCACAAAGAGTCAGACATGACTGAACAACTGAATGACAGCAAGCTATCTCTAGTGAGAGACAATCCTTCCTATTACTGTATTTTGCTTTCTTCTTCAAATGAGTTCCACCTTCTTGTTTTTACTGGCTTTTTGATTGGTTAAAGGAGACCTTAACAAATTCTAACTTGTTAAATCAAGAGTTATATCTCCCATCTAGACAAATTCTTCTGATAGTCACCCAGAGGCATGCCACCAATCATAGTTCTCTTGGGAGTGGTTAAAACAGACACATCCACAACATACCCAAACCCTTGCTTCCACATACACACACTCACACTCATACTCTTATACTCATACACACACACACACACTCACACCTACATAAACACACATAAGCTCCTTCTCTGACCTTTTATAACTCACACTTTTTTTTTTCCTCTGGGGCATTAAACTACTCCTGGCTCCCCTTTGCTGGTATTAAATAAAGTCTGCATAAAATGCTGAAGTCACTGTCTTCCTGGCTTTGCTCAGTCTCCATAGCAACCTGCTTAGCAACAGACTTCTTTAAAAAGGAATCTCAAAAAAGTTGCACAGGTCCATATTTCTTGCAATTATACGAAAATTTGGAAGAAATAAAATAAGAACTCTCAGGAAAACTTACACTGACTTTCTTCTGAGTAATTCTGTAGCCTGTTGACCTGCTTTTACCCTGTACTGTCCATTCTTCACATCGCAGTTAGAGCCATCTCCAAACACAATTCATTTTCCATCATTTTCCTTCCAAAATCTTTCTTTCCAATCAGTTCTACTCTCATCTGAGACAGCCCAAATTTTGATCCAGGCCCACAAAGCCTTACGAAGTCCCCCAGTCTCTTTGCTCCCACAGTCCTGTCTTGCTGTTACACCCATCTGCTATGCTCACTCCTCCTTCAGGGCCTTTATATCTGCTGTTCTCTCTGCCTGGGCTGCTCTGCCCTAAGGTTTTTTTTACATGGTTCATAACTGCTCATTTTCACCATCTTAATTAATCTTCATGAGTTTTAAATAGAATTTGACACCATCTGAAACTACAACATTTATTTATGCACTTATTATGCATGCAATTTCCCCAAGGAGAGGGGCTTTGTCTTCTTCACAACTTTATTCCAATTACTTAGCACAGGGTTGGCAATGAGTAATCACTCAGTGTGGAATAAATTCAATAACTAATGACCAGTGTTTGTTTATTGCCTCCCACATATCAGAGGAGGATATTCCTTTCTTGAGGAATATATGTGTTTGTTATTTCAGAGTGTAGACAAAACGCGTGTAAGTATCTAGAGAACAGGGTCCAGTGTCTATGTTCACTCTGAAAGTAAATGCTTATGTATTAGGGACATTCCACTCCAGATTTAGATTAAGAGTAGAACTGGAATTCGGTCAAGCAGCCTAAACAGGCTATAATTAGTCTGCAGAAGTGGGAAAGGACTGTCCATGTAGTTTTACCCACTGCATTTATCAGACTTTAAGATCATGCATAAAACATGTTTGCTTTAACTATGGAAAAAATTCAGTATGCTGGAATTTGAGGGCTATTCATCTTTCAGATGAGTGGGTTCCTAAAATTGAGCACAGGTGACTAAAAGGGTTTGCTTAAGAGGTAGAGGAAGGATTCTTCAGGATTTTTTAATACCTGCCCCTCTCTTCCTTTCCCAGAAATGGTTCTTGATAAACAGCATTGATTAAGTGGGTACTCTATGGAACATGTAGATTATTCCAGAGGAAATACAGGCAGTATATAAGTTAATCAAAAGAATTTCCCCCGCATTGACTTTCCCCCTTAGCTCTTTAATTAGCTATTCAAGAGCAGCACTCCTATACATGTCTAAAAATAGACAGAAGCTTGGTCAGGAAAAAAGTAAGGCAACCTGTTTTCTTTGCATTTCAGTAGTGGTTCAGATTTGTGCTTTAATTTCATAAAAGTGATAAAAACTGTTTGTATTTTTTTCTTTTAAGAATGCGCATCTGTGATAGAAAAGACATGCCTAAAGGTTTTAGTCATGGAAAAGCATAGTATTGCATTTCTTTTGTATAGAACTTTGTAGTTTATAAAGCTCTTTAATGTAAATAATCTGATTTTTCTTCCTTGGATACAAGCAAGCAATGTTAATATTAAAAAACAATGGTGGTAGCATTTTGATCCCGTTAGCACTTAAACTAGCAGCCCTTCCCACCTGGTGTTTCTGGGAGGTATTTGACCTTGTCTCATATGTTATGTGTGTATCAGCCATTGCTATCACAAGATACCCTTTATTTTCTTTCTCATCTGTCCTGAATTCTTTTGTTAATGCTCTCTGTTCTCCAAATTACTTTAAAAATGCCCACTAGTGCCTCTGTGAGAATGTTAATATCCTTGCTGACCCTTAAGGTGCCAGAGGAGTGCTGTGATCTCCTTGGAAGTGGAGACAATGCTTTGCTTTAGCCTATTTTATGCTATATTTTTCCACCTAATTCTTCCACCTCTGGGACATTTATGACAAATCATAGATTATTTGAGCAAGTCCCCCATCACTCACAAATTATGCTCAGATTAACCCTAGCATTGGATCTGATTCAGGCCTAAGTGAGAGTCTGCTATACATTATAAGGTTTCCATGACAACTCTATGAGGTATTTAGAGGAAGGCACTTAGGTGAGGTCTATTATTGGTTCCATTTTATATATTAGAAACTAAAATACAAGGAATGTTATTCACTTAAAATTTTTAAAAAATAATTATAAATATAAAATAGGAATCAGATACCTTTCTGCTTATCTTATCTTAGATCTTTTTTGTTCTTTGTCCAAGATCACAGTCTTTTTTTTCAGGTTCTTATGTGAAGACTTTC
>SJXQ01011093.1:269167-294017 GCA_006408695.1 Aepyceros melampus | reverse complement strand
CTTCCTGACCTGCATACAGATTTCTTAAGAGGCAGGTCAGGTGGTCTGGTATTGCCATCTCTTTCAGAATTTTCCACAGTTTATTGTGATCCACACAGTCAAAGGCTTTGGCATAGTCAATAAAGCAGAAATAGATGTTTTTCTGGAACTCTCTTGCTTTTTCCATGATCCAGCGGATGTTGGCAATTTGATCTCTGGTTCCTCTGCCTTTTCTAAACCAGCTTGAACATCAGGGAGTTCATGGTTCACGTATTGCTGAAGTCTGGCTTAGAGAATTTTGAGCATTGCTTTACTAGCATGTGAGATGAGTGCAATTGTTTGGTAGTTGGAGCATTCTTTGGCATTGCCTTTCTTTGGGATTGGAATGAAAACTGACCTTTTCCAGTCCTGTGTCCACTGCTGAGTTTTCCACATTTGCTGGCATATTGAGTGTAGCACTTTCACAGCATCATCTTTCAGGATTTGAAACAGCTCAACTGGAATTCCATCACCTCCACTAGCTTTGTTCGTAGTGATGCTTTCTAAGGCCCACTTGACTTCACATTCCAAGATGTCTGGCTCTAGATTAGTCATCACATCATCATGATTATCTGGGTCATGAAGATCTTTTTTGTACAGTTCTTCCATGTATCCTTGCCACCTTAGGGTACAGAAATGCAAAAACAGTTGAGAGAATACACAAAGAACAGTTCAGGGACTGTTATTGATGAGGAGCACGGTACACACGCAGGAGAGATTATAGACTTATATACTTATTAACTCCCTTACTCACTTATGGATGAGAAGGCATCAAACGGAACCTTGGAGCCCTCTGTCTCGCTCCATCCCCTTCTCTGTCTCTCGCTCCATCCCCTCTCTACTCTTCTTCATCTCAGACCTCCTGGTCCCTCCTTCTGAGTCACTGAAGACCTTGTGAAGAGAGGCTTACACCCTCTCTTCAGCCAAATTCTTGCTATTGCCCAGCCATTGTCCTCAGACAAATTAGCTACTATGTGTTGACCTTTTCCAGACAGGAAAACCAGGATGACATCTTGCCCTGCTGGCATCCGTCTGGGGATGTAGAGGAGAGGGAGATGCACCTGATGTAATTTGGCAAGGTGGGGACAGAAGTATCAGGTCTGCTCAGGAGCTCACTCATATCTGCTCTTTGTGACCCCATGGACTGTGCTTGCCAGGCTCCCCTGTCCATGGAATTTTCCAGGCAAGAATCTGGAATGGATTGCAATTTCCTACTCCAGGGGATCTTCCTGACTCAGGGATCGAACCCCCACCTCCTGTGTCTTTCTCCCAGCAATCTTGATTCCAGCTTGTGTTTCTTCCAGCCCAACATTTCTCATGATGTATTCTGCATATAAGTTAAATAAGCAGGGTGACAATATACAGCCTTGACTTACTCTTTTTCTTATTTGGAACTAGTCTGTTGTTCCATGTCCAGTTCTAACTGTTGTTTCCTGACTTGCATACAGAGGTATCTCTAATTTTCTTGAAGAGATCTCTCGTCTTTCTCATTCTGTTGTTTTCCTCTATTTCTTTTCATTAATGGCTGAGGATGATTTTCTTATCTCTCCTTGCTATTCCTTGGAACTCTGCATTCAGATGCTTCTATCTTTCCTTTTCTCCTTTGCTTTTTGCTTCTCTTCTTTTCACAGGTATATGTAAGGCCTCCTAAGACAGCCATTTTCTTTTCCATGGGGATGGTCTTGATCCTTGTCGCCTGTACAACATCACGAACCTCTGTCAACACTTCATCAGGCACTCTATCAGATCCAGTCCCTTAAATCTATTTCTCACTTCCACTGTATAATCATAAGGGATTTGATTTAGGTCATATCTGAATGGTCTAGTGGTTATCCCCACTTTCTTCAATTTAATTCTGAATTTGGCAATAAGGAGCACATGACTGGAACCACAGTCAGATCCCAGTCTTGTTTTTGCTGACTGTATAGAGCTTTTCCATCTTTGGCTGCAAAGAATATAATCAATCTGATTTCAGTGTTGACCATCTGGTGATGTCCATGTGTAGAGTCTTCTCTTGTGTTGTTGGAAGAGGGTGTTTGATATGATAAGCGCATTCTCTTGGCAAAACTATTAGCCTTTGCCCTGCTTTATTCCCCTTTCCAAGGCCAAATTTACCTGTTACTCCAGGTGTTTCTTGACTTCCTACTTTTGTATTCCAGTCCCCTATAATGAAAAGGACCTCTTTTTTGGGTGTTAGTTCTAAAGGTCTTATAGATCTTCATAGAACTGTTCAACTTCAGCTTCTTCACCGTTACTGGTTGGGGCATAGGCTTGGATTACCTTGATTTGAATGGTTTGCCTTGGAAATGAACAGAGATCTTTGTGTCATTTTTGAGACTGCATCCAAGTACTGTGTTTCAGACTCTATTTTTGACCATGATGGCTACTCCATTTCTTCTAAGGGTTTCTGCCCACAGTAGTAGATATAACGGTCATCTGAGTTAAATTCACCCACTCCAGTCCATTTTAGTTCACTGCTTCTTAGAATGTTGACATTCACTCTTGCCATCTCTTGTTTGACCACTTCCAATTTGCCTTGATTCATGGACCTGACATTCCAGGTTCCTATGCAATATTGCTCTTTACAGCATCAGACCTTGCTTCTATCACCAGTCACATCCACAGCTGGGTATTGTTTTTGCTTTGGCTCTATCCCTTCATTCTTTCTGGAGTTATTTCTCCACTGATCTCTAGTAGCATGTTGGGCACCTACTGACCTGGGGAGTTCCCTTTTCACTATCCTATCATTTTGCCTTTTCATACTCTTCATAGGGCTCTCAAGGCAAGAATATTGAAGTGGTTTGCCATTCCCTTCTCCAGTGGACCACATTCTGTCAGACCTTTCCACCATGACCCTCCCATCTTGGCTAGTCCCACGTGGCATGACTTAGTTTCATTGAGTTAGACAAGGCTGTGGTCTGTGTGATCAGATTGGCTAGTTTTCTGTGATAATGGTTTCAGTGTGTCTGCCCTCTGATACCCTCTCGCAACACCTACTGTCTTACTTGGGTTTCTCTTACGTTGAACGTGAGGTATCTCTTCATGGCTGCTCCAGCAAAGCACAGCTGCTGCTCCTTACCTTGGATGAGGGGTATCTCCTCATGGCTGCCCCTCCTGACCTTGAACATGGAGTAGCTCCTCTCGGCCCTCCTTTGCCGGTGCAGCCACCACTGCTTGGACGTGGGGGGTGGCCTCCTCTCAGCCACCTCCCCTGACCTCAGGCGTGAGGTAGATCTTCTCAGCCCCCACCCCTGACCTCGGACGTGGGGTAGCTCCTCTCAGCCACTCCTGTGCCAACGCAGCCTGGCCTCTCAGTTGCCGCCCTTGACTTGGGTGAGGGGTAACTCGTCTCGGACACGCTTCTGCATGGTCCATCGCAGCCAGCATGCTTCATTCAGATCATTCAGGGAAATCTCTTATGATTATACAGTAGAAGTGATAAATAGATTCAAAGCATTAGATCTGATAGACAGAGTGCCTGAAGAACTATGGATGGAGGTTCATGACATTGTACAGGAGGAAGTGATCAATACCATCCCAAGAAAAAGAAACGCAAAAAGGCAAAATGGTTGTCTGAAGAGGCCTTACAAATAGATGAGAAAAGAACAGAAGCTAAAGGCAAAGGAGAAAAGGAAAGATATACCCATCTGAATGCAGAGTTCCAAAGAATATCAAGGAGAGATAAGAAAGCCTTCCTCAGTGATCAATGCAAAGAACTAGAGGGAAATAATAGAATGGGACAGACTAGAGATTTCTTCAATAAAATTAGAGATACCAAGGGAACATTTCATGCAAAGATGGGCTCAATAAAGGACAGAAATGGTATGGACCTAATAGAAGTAGGAGATATTAAGAGGTGGCCACAATTCACAGAAGCACTATACAAAAAATATCTTCATGACCCAATAAACACAATGATGTGATCACTCACCTAGAGGCAGGCATCCTGGAATGCAAAGTCAGGTGGGCCTTAGGAAGAATCACTACAAACAAAGCTAGTGGAGGTGATGGAATTCCAGTTGAGCTATTTCAAATCCTCAAAGATGATGCTGTAAAAGTGCTGCACTCAATATGCCAGCAAATTTGGAAAACTCAGCAGTAGCCACAGGACTGGAAAAGGTCAGTTTTCATTCCAATCCCAAAGAAAGGCAATGCAAAAGAATGCTCAAACTACCACACAATTGCACTCATCTCACATGCTAGCAAAGGAATGCTCAAAATTCTCCAAGCCAGGGTTCAACAGTACATGAACCGTGAACTTCTGGATGTTCAAGCTGGTTTAGAAAAGGCAGAGGAACCAGAGATCAAATTGCCAACATCCATCCACTGGTCATCAAAAAAGCAAGAGAGTTCAAACAAACAAACAAAAAAATCTGCTTTATTGACTATGCCAAAGCCTTGACTGTGTGGATCACAACACACTGTGGAAAATTCTGAAAAAGATGGGAATACCAGACCACCTGACCTGCCTCTTGAAAAACCTATATGCAAGTCAGGAAGCAACAGTTAAAACCGGACATGGAACAACAAACCGGTTCCAAATAGGGAAAGGAGTACATCAAGGCTGTATATTGCCACCTTACTTGTTTAACTTATGTGCAGAGTACATCATGTGAAATGCCAGTGGAGCAGCAGTCCAGAGGCTAGCATCCCCCACCAGCAAGAGGGGGTGGGACAGGGAGGAGCAGCTGCATTTCTTTGCATAAGGATCAGGCCTGAATGCCCTGAGGGCAATTTGAGGGAACTAGCTTGAGATAGCAAGCAGCCCAGACTGCAGGATAGCTCTCCCTCAAACAGGTGAAAAGCCCTAAGCTAAGACACCGCCAGGCATGCTCACAGAACAAAGGACTGAGCAGAGCTAGCGGGCTGCAGACCACCCCATTGCCCGCCAGACACAGGCAGGCGAGTGCAGCCAGAGCTGGAAGCAGGCAATTGAGGCCCCAGAGAGGCATCCTATACCAAAATGCAAGCAGAAATCTTTGCTAACCAAGACTTCTGGGGTTTCTGGACGGTCGACATCTGCTGGGAGAGTCACAGCCAGAGATCAGCTCCCCAGAAGAGACACACCCAGTGTCTCTCCAAAACCGAGTAGCTAGGAAGGGGGAGGGGATAAGCCACAGCCCCCAACTGGGGGCGACAGCACTCGACAAACACCTGGTCACCTGAGCTGCTCGGACCTAGGATGGCACAAAATGCAGGCCAAACCAAGTCTGCGCCTTTGTGGAGTACCTGAGAACCTGAACCTGAGTGGCTTAGACCTGGGAAGTGCAGGCAAACCAGGTCCCACATCAGACAGTTCCCAGCAGAGCAACCTAGAGTCTGAGCAGTGTAGACTGGGAAAGCACACATGCCTGAGCGGGAGCAGACACACTGTGGCTGAATCACTGTGCGCACATGCCAGTGATGTTTGTTTGCAGCATCCCTCCCTCCCCAAAGCAGGACTGAACAAGGAAGCCTAAAAAAGAAAAAGTGACCACCACTGCGCCCCTTGTGTCAGGGCAGAAATTAGACACTGAAGAGACCAGCAAACAGAAGAAGTTAAAACAAACAGAGGAAACTGATTGGAAGTGACAGGTGCAATAGATTAAAACCCTGTAGTTAGCACCAACTACATAGGAAGGGGCCTATACACATTGAAAAGTACAAGCTGGACCAAAGAACTATCTGAAAATGAACTGATCCCACACTGTCTGCAAAAGCTCTAGAGAAAGTCTTAGATATATTTTTACGATTATCATTTTTTAATTTAATAAAAAATATTCTCTAATTTTTCAACTATTTTTAAGTCCCCATTACTCCCTTAATTTTCATTTTTATAACCTACTATTACCTTGCAAAAGAAATAAAGAAAGACTCTATTTTTAAAAGCAAACATCATATATATATATATTTTATAATATTTTTGAATTTGGTTTTTTTTTCCGTTAATATTGTATTTTTGAGAATCTAACCTCTACTCTAGATTTTTAATCTTTGCGTTGTGGTATTTGTTATTAACTTTGTACCTTTAAGACCCCAATCTTCCGTACCCATTTTTATTTCAGAGCAAGATCACTGGCCTGATTGCTCTCTCCCCCTTTTCACTCTCCTTTTTCTCCACCAGGTCACCTCTATCTTCCCCCTCCCCCTTTTTTTTCTTTACCCAATTCTGCGAATCTCTTGTGTGTTCCGGGCTGTGGAGAACACTTAAGGAACTGATTACTGGCTGGATCTGTCTCTTTCTTTTTGATTCCCTCCTTTATCCTCCTGGCCACCCTCATCTCCTTCCTCCCTCTTCTTTTCTCTGTGTAATTCCGTGAACATTTCTGAGGGATCCAGACCATGGAGAGCACATAGGGAGGTAATTACTGGCTAGCTTGCTCTCTTCCCTTTTGTTCCTCCTCTTCTCTTCCTGGTCACCTCTATCTCACTTCTCCCTCTTCTCTTCTCCATGTAACTCTATGTACCTCTCCAAGTGTCCCTCACTGTGGAGAAACTTTTCATCATTAACCTAGATGTCTTATCATCAGTGCTGTATAGATGGAGAATTCTTGAGGCTACTGTAAGAATAAGACTGAAAACCAGAGGCAGGAGGCTTAAGTCCAAATCCTGAGAACACTAGAGAACTCCTGACTCCAGGGAACATTAATCAATAGGAACTCATCAAACGCCTCAATACCTACACTGAAACCAAGCACCATCCGAGAGCCAACAAGCTCCAGAGCAAGACATACCATGAAAATTCTCCAGCAACACAGGAACATAATCCTGAGCCTCAGTATACAGGCTGCCCAAAGTTACACCAAACCCACTGACATCTCAAAACTCATTCCTGGACACTTCATTGCACTCCAGAGAGAATAAATCCAGCTCCACCAGCCAGAACACTGACACAAGCTTCCCTAACCAGGAAACCTTGACAAGCCACCCACCCAACCCCACCCACAGGGAGGAACCTCCTCAATAAAGAGGAAGCACCAACTGCCAGAATACAGAAAGGCAACCCCAAACACAACAATATAAACAAGATGAAAAGGCAGAGAATAACCCAGCAGGTAAAGGAACACAATAAATGCCCACCAAACCAAACAAAATAGGAAGAGATAGGGAATCTATCAAAGAATTCTGAATAATGATAGTGAAAATGATCCAAAATCTTGAAAACAAATTGGAGTTACAGATAAATAGCCTGGAGACAAGGATAAAGAAGATGCAAGAAGGTTTAACAAGGACCTAGAAGAAATAAAATAGAGACAATATATAATGAATAATGCAATAAATGAGATCAAAACACTCTGGAGGGAACCAACAGTATAGTAACAGAGGCAGAAGATAGGATAAGTGAGGGAGAAGACAGAATGGTAAAATAAATGAAACAGAGAGGAAAAAAATAAAAACGAATTAAAAGAAATGAGGAAACCTGAGAGACCTCAGGGACAATGTTAAAAGCCCCAACATTTGAATCATATGAGTCCCAGAAGAAGACAAAAAGAAAGACCATGAGAAAATACTTGAGATAATAGTTGAAAGCTTCCCTAAAATGGGGAAGGAAATAATCACCCAAGTCCAAGAAACCAGAGAGTCTCAAACAGGATAAACCCAAGATGAAACACCCCAAGACACATATTAATGAAATTAAGAAAGATCAAACACAATAAACAAATATTAAAAGCAGCAAGGGTAAAACAACAAATAACACACAAGGGGATTCCCATAATGATAACAGCTGATTTTTCCATAGAAACTCTTCAGGCCAGGAGGGAAGGGCAGGACATACTTAAAGTGATGAAAGAAAATAACCTACAGCCCAGATTATTATATCAGCAAGGATCTCATTCAAATATGAAGGAGAAATCAAAAGCTTTACAGACAAGCAAAAGCTGAGAGAATTCAGCACCACCACACCAGCTCTCCAACAAATGCTAAAGGATCTTCTCTAGATAGGAAACGCAAAAAGGGTGTATAAACTTGAACCCAAAACAACAAGTAAATGGCAATAGGATCTATACTTATCAATAATTACCTTAAATGTAAATGGGTTGAATGTCCCAATCAAAAGACAAAGACTGGCAGAATGGATACAAAAACAAGACCCCTATGTATGTTCTCTATAAGAGACCCACCTCGAAACAAGGGAAATATACAGACTGAAAGTGAAGGGCTGGAAAAAGATATTCCACTCAAATAGAGACCAAAAGAAAGCAGGAGTAGCTATACTCATATCAGATAAAGTAGACTTTAAGACAAAGGCTGTGGAAAGAGACAAAGAAGGACACTACATAATGATCAAAGGATCAATCCAAGAAGAATATATAACAATTATAAACATATATGCACCCAACATAGGAGCACTGCAATATGTAAGACAAATGCTAACAAGTATGAAAGGGGAAATTAACAATATAGTGGGAGACTTTAATAGCCCACTCACACCTATGGTAGATCAACTAAACAGAAAATTAACAAGGAAACACAATTTTAAATGATACAATAGACCAGTTAGACCTAATTGATATCTATAGGACATTTCACACTAGAACAATGAATTTCACCTTTTTCTCAAGCACACACGGAACCTTCTCCAGGATAGATCATATCCTGGGCCATAAATCTAGCCTTGTTAAATTCAAAAAAATTGAAATAATTCCAAGCATCTTTTCTGACCACAATGCAGTAAGATTAGATGTCAATTACTGGAGAAAAATAATTAAAAATTCCAACATATGGAGGCTGAACAACACACTGCTGAATAAGCAACAAATCACAGAAAAAAATAAAAAAAGAAATCAAAATATGCATAGAAATGAATGAAAATGAAAACACAACAACACAAAAACTATGGGACACTGTAAAAGCAGTGCTAAGGGGAAGGTTCATAGCAATACAGGCTTACCTCAAGAAACAAGAAAAAAGTCAAATAAACAACCTAACTCTACACCTAAAGAAACTAGAAAAGGAAGAAATTATGATCCCCAGGGTTCAGTCAGTTCAGTTCAGTTCAATTCAGTCGCTCAGTCGTGTCCGACTCTTTCCGACTCCGTGAATAACAGCACACAAGGCCTCCATGTCAACCACCAACTCTCAGAGTTCACTCAGACTCACATCCATCAAGTTAGTGATGCCATCCAGCCTTCTCATCCTCGGTCGTCCCCTTCTCCTCCTGCCCCCAATCCCTCCCAGCATCAAAGTCCTTTCCAATGAGTCAACTCTTTGCTTGAGGTGGCCAAAGTACTAGAGTTTCAGCTTTAGCATCATTCCTTCCAAAGAAATCCCAGGGCTGATCTCCTTCAGAATGGACTGGCTGGATCTCCTTTCAGTCCAAGGGACTCTCAAGAATCTTCTCCAACACCACAGTTCAAAAGCATCTATTCTTTGGTGCTCAGCCTTCTTCACAGTCCAACTCTCACATCCATACATGACCACGGGAAAAACCATAGCCTTGACTAGACGGACTTTAGTCGGCAAAGTAATGTCTTTGCTTTTGAATATGCTATCTAGATTGGTCATAACTTTTCTTCCAAGGAGTAAGCATCTTTTAATTTCATGGCTGCAGTCACCATCTGCAGTGATTTTGGAGCCCCAAAAAATAAAGTCTGACACTGTTTCACCATCTATTTCCCATGGAGTGATGGGACCGGATGCCATGATCTTTGTTTTCTGAATGTTGAGCTTTAAGCCAACTTTTTCACTCTCCTCTTTTATTTTCATCAAGTGGCTTTTTACTTCCTCTTCACTTTCTGCCATAAGGGTGGTGTCATCTCTATATCTGAGCTTATTGATATTTCTCCCGGCAATCTTGATTCCAGCTTGTGTTTCTTCCAGTCCAGCGTTTCTCATGATGTACTCAGCATATAAGTTAAATAAGCAAGGTGACAGCCTTGACGTACTCCTTTTCCTATTTGGAACCAGTCTGTTGTTCCATGTCCAGTTCTAACTGTTGCTTCCTGACCTGCATACAGATTTCTCAAGAGGCAGGTCAGCTGGTCTGGTATTCCCATCTGTTTCAGAATTTTCCACAGTTTATTGTGATGCACATAGTCAAAGGCTTTGGTATAGTCAATAAAGCAGAAACGGATGTTTTTTCTGGAACTCTCTTGCTTTTTCCATGATCCAACGGATGTTGGCCATTTGATCTCTGGTTCCTCTGCCTTTTCTAAAACCAGCTTGAACATCAGGAAGTTCATGGTTCACCTATTGCTGAAGCCTGGCTTGGAGAATTTTGAGCATTACTTCACTAGCGTGTGAGATTAGTGCAATTGTGTGGTAGTTTGAGCATTCTTTGGCATTGCCTTTCTTTCGGATTGGAATGAAAACTTACCTTTTCCAGTCCAGGGTTAATAGAAGGAAACAAATCTTAAAAACTTGGGCAAAAATAAATGCAAAAGAAACTAAAGAGACCATAGCAAAAATCAACAAAACCAAAAGCTGGTTCTTTGAGAAGTTAAATAAAATGGACAAACCATTTGCCAGATTCATCAAGAAACAAAGGGAGAAAAATCAAATCAACAAAATTAGAAATGAAAATAGATCACAAGAGATAACACAGAAATACAAAGGATCATAAGAGACTATTAACAGCAACTATGGACAACTTGGAAGAAATGAACAAATTCTTTAAAAAGTATGACTTTGCAAAATTGAAACAGGAAGAAATAGAAAATCTTAACAGACCCATCACAAACATGGAAATTCAAACTGTAATCAGAAATCTTCCAACAAACGAAAGTCCAGGACCAGACAGTCTCACCACTGAATTCTACCAAAAATTTAGAGAATTAAAAACTGTCCTACTCAAACTCCTCCAGAAAATTGAAGAGAAAAGTAAACTTCCAAACTCATTCTATGAGGCCACCATCACCCTAATACCAAAACCTGACAAAGATGCCAGAGAAAAAGAAAACTACAGGCCTTAACAAAAGTCTAGCAAACAGAATCCAACAACATATTAAAAAGATCATACATAATGACCAAGTGGGCTAAAACCCATGGATGCAAGGATTCTTCAATATCCACAAATAAATCAATGTAATATACCACATTAACAAATTGAAAAATAAAAACCATAGGATTACCTCAATAGATGCAGAGAAAGCCTTTGACAAAATTCAACATCCATTTATGATAAAAAAAACCCTACAGAGAGCGGGAATAGAAGGAACATCAGTTCAGTTCAGTTCAGTCACTCATTCATGTCTGAGTCTTTGCAACCCCATGAATCACAGCATGCCAGGCCTCCCTGTCGATCACCAACTCCCAGAGTTCACTCAGACTCACGTCCAGCTAGTCGGTGATGCCATCCAGCCATCTCATCCTCTGTCGTCCCCTTCCCCTCCTGCCCCAATCCCTTCTAGCATCAGAGTCTTTTCCAATGAGTCAACACTTCGATATGATAAAAAAAACCCTACAGAGAGCGGGAATAGAAGGAACATCAGTTCAGTTCAGTTCAGTCACTCATTCATGTCTGAGTCTTTGCAACCCCATGAATCACAGCATGCCAGGCCTCCCTGTCGATCACCAACTCCCAGAGTTCACTCAGACTCACGTCCAGCTAGTCGTGATGCCATCCAGCCATCTCATCCTCTGTCGTCCCCTTCCCCTCCTGCCCCAATCCCTTCTAGCATCAGAGTCTTTTCCAATGAGTCAACACTTCGCATGAGGTGGCCAAAGTTCTGGAGCTTCAGCTTTAGCATCATTCCTTCCAAAGAACACCCAGGGCTGATCTCCTTCAGAATGGACTGGTTGGATCTCCTTGCATTCCACGGGACTCTCAACAGTCTTCTCCAACACCACAGTTCAAAAGCATCAATTCTTTAGCGCTCAGCTTTCTTCACAGTCCAATTTTCACATCCATGCATGACCACTGGAAAAACCATAGCCTTGACTAAACGGACCTTTGTTGGCAAAGTAATGTCTCTGCTTTTGAATATGCTATCTAGGTTGGTCATAACTTTTCTTCCAAGGAGTAAGCATGTTTTAATTTCATGGCTGCAGTCACCATCTGCAGTGATTTTGGAGCCCAAAAAGATAAAGTCTGACACTGTTACCTCAACATAATAAAAACTATATATGACAAGCCCTCAGCAAACATGATCCTTAATGGTGAAAAGTTGAAAGCATTTCCCCTACAGTCAAGAGCAAGACAAGGGTGCCCATTCTCACCACTTCTATTCAACATAATTTTGGAAGTTTTGCCCACAGCAATCAGAACAGACAAAGAAATAAAAAAGAATCCAGATTGGAAAAGAAGAAGTAAAACTCTCACTGTTTGCAGATGACATGATCTTCAACATAGAAAACCCTAAAGACTCCATCAGAAAATTGCTAGAGCTAATCAATGAATATAGTAATGCTGCAGGAAATAAAATTAACACAGAGAAATCCCGTGCATTCTTCTACACTAATAGTGAGAAAACAGAAAGAGAAATTAAGGAAACAATTCCATTCACCAATGCAATGAAAAAAATAAAATACTTAGGAATATATCTACCTAAAGAAACAATGGGAATACCAGACCACCTGACCTGCCTCTTGAGAAATCTGTATGCAGGTCAGGAAGCAACAGTTAGAACTGGACATTAAAATTATCCAGGTTAAAAGACACAAGTATTGGGGTTGAGTAGGTTCACCGTAAGTTGATCAGAATGCATGAAACAGAGAAGCAAAACCATGGAGTGGAGACAAAGTCCTAAAAGATTACAAAGCAGGCCGGAGAAGGAGGAGAAAACAGATAGCCTACAAAGGAGCAGGAATAAAATTAGGCTCTGCCCTCCCATTGGCAACAGTGGGTACGCCAAGACAAAGGAGCAGCAACCCGCATAGTCTGAGGATAAAATTACCCTGACTCCAGCATTTCAGACATAGTCCAAAAGCAGGACTTCAGCGTGAGATCAAAATCAAGACACTTCAGACATACTAGAACTGAAAGCATTGACCATCCATAAATCTCTTTTGAAAACATTTGTTAAGGATTTGCTCCACTAGAACAAAAATAATGAATTTAAGAAGGCAGCACAAGATGCAAGTAACTATATGAGAAAAAATAGTCGCTGCAACAGTCATCTCATGAGCGCCATATGCAGACAACTCGGAGAATGGAGGGGATGAAAAGTTACGTCTGACAATTCAGGAGGCATAACAGTCTTAAATGTGTCACTGAAAACTTTAAGCTGAAAACATCTCAGAAGAATCCCCCTTGGGAAAGGTGTGTTAGCAAGAAGAAGAGGAGGCCGGTAGGAAATACAAGGAGTAGAATTATGTGAAAGGTCTCGTCTTGCTGAAGAGAAAATAAAAAATCTGATTAACTCTGGACATGTTTTAAATTTAAAAACAGTTATTGGAAAAATAGAATTATATGTATAACTTCTTAATTTCAAACCACTGGAGGAAAAATAATAAAACATGATATGGTAAATCTTCAAAAGACAGGAAATAAAACATAAAATAAGATGGGGAGAATGTATTAATATTAAAACATATTGGTAATAGCAACAAGAAAAAACCTGTTACGTTCTCCTATTAAGAGGAAAAACTGTTTAGAACGTATCAGATAGTAGCCGGCTGCGTGTATTTAAAACAAATGACACAGAAAGTTTGCAATTAAAGAGATAACAAATGATGGCTTCTAGGTAACGTTAAGAAAACAGGTAATTACTATGCATTTTAAGCTATATGTGGAGTAAGATGGAAATTTTACTTTAAGTTAATTCATAACAATTTTTAACAATAAGCTTAATTCATAACATAACTTTAAAATCTGCTCGTTAGTCCAAAATTAAAAAGGAAGACCAAAATTCAGTGAGAACAAAAATTACCCACCATCTCAAGAACTTAAAAAAAGTAAGCTGCAAAATAAAATAAGACAAGAAGGAAATATTAAAGAAAAGAAATTAATTTTTAAAAAATATACAACAGGGAGGATGAAAAAGCCAAAAGTCCTATCTTTGAAAAGATAAAATCAGTAGAGTAAGATCAGTGGTTCTCTGGCAAGAAAAAGAGTGAATAAATAAACATTAAGGGTGAATAAGATAACATCTCTACAGATATTTAGACAGTAAAGAGCGAATTTGCTAATGGGAGCCAAGTTATACACTTGAGAATTTAGGTGACATTGACAAATACGTAGAAAATCACCACATCTCACCAAAACTGACGCAAGAAGAAACAGGAAATTGGCATAGTCTTATAACTATTAAACGCAGGCTTCCAGCCCAGCGCAGTCCAACCCAGAAGAGAAACTCAATGCTAAAACAGACTTGGAATTTTGATAATATCTCAAGTCAGACATGTTGATTTGAGATTTTTTTTTGCTTCTAAACTTACCTTCCCTGGTGGCTCAGATGGTAAAGCGTCTGCCTACAATGTGAGACCTGGGTTTAATCCTGGGTCAGGAAGATCCTCTGGAGAAGGAAATGGCAACCCACTCCAGTACCCTTGCCTGGAAAATCCCATGGACGGAGGAGTGTGGCAGACTACAGTCCATGGGGTCGCAAAGAGTCGGACACGACTGAGCGACTTCACTTTCTTTCTAAACTGACCTGGGAATGCCTGTCCTGTAAGAATGAACCCAAAATTCGTGGGCTAGCCAAATTTTTACTGGCAGGCAGAGGAAAGTTACTAAAACAACAAAATTTCTTTTAAGATGTGTTTTGATTTTTGTCTGGAATCAATGTTTTACTCATCACTCTGGATATAGATAGTGAGTGAGTGAAGTCGCTCAGTCGTTTCCGACTCTTTGCGACCCCATGGACTGTAGCCTACCAAGCTCCTCTGTCCATGAGATTTTCCAGGCAAGAGTACTGGAGTGGATTGCCATTTCCTTCTCCAGGGGATCTTCCCGACCCAAGGATCGAACCCAGGTCTCCCGGGTTGTAGACAGATGCTTTACCATCTGAGCCACCAGGGAAGTTGTCTGGATATAGATAGCCCCTACTGAATTCAAGATTTAAAAAATACTTTCCAGAGTTACTGACATATAATTGACATATCGCCGTGTATACATTTTATGTAATTTTTACTTGTTTATTTGTCTGACTGTGCTGGGTGGTCTTTGCTGCGCGCTCTCTGCTCTAGTTGCAGAGGGCGGGGGCTCCTCTCTAGGCTCTGGGCGCTCGGGCCTCCGTAGTTGTGGCTGCCCGGCCTCATCGCCCCTCAGCGTGTGGGCTCTTCCCAGACCAGGGCTAGACCGCGCGTCTCCTGCACTGGCGTGCGTGCTTCGTCGCTCAGTCCTGTCCAGCCCTTCGCGACCCTCTGGCTCCTAGCCCGCCAGGCTGCTCTGTCCGTGAGATTTTTCAGGCAAGAGTACTGGAGCAGGTTGCCATTTCCTCGGCCAGGGGATCTTCCCAGCCTGAGGATTGAACCCAGGTCTCTCGCGTCTCCTGTACTGGCAGGTGGACTCGACCGCTGCGCTAGCTGGGGAGCCCAGCTTCTATGCCAGTATCGTACTGTGTCACCACTGTAGATTTGCTGCAAAGTTTTAAATCAGTAAGTGTGATGCTCGGAATTCCGTGGCAGTCTAGTAGTTACGACTCTGCGCTTTGGCTGCTGGAGTTCTGAGCCCAGCCCCTGCTCAGGGAATTAAGATCCTGAAAGTCTCAAGGTGTGGTCAAAAACAAACAAAAAAACAAAAAAACTGCGCTGCCTCCAGCTTTGTTCTTTTTCTCACAATTGTTTCAGCTCTTAGGGATCTTTAGTGGTTCCACTTGAATTTTAGTGTTGTTTTTTTCTGTTTCTGGAGCCTAGTTAGAGGGCACTTTCAGAATCTACAGTCTGACTGACTTTGGAGGACTTACCTCGAGGGGTTCCCAGACCACAGCCAAGAGGGGCTGGAGCCAGTTCACCGGCCACCTCAGGGCCCACAGCCAGGACCCGGGTCTGTAAGCCTGACACCTGAGCCGTGGGCGGGCCTGACTCTGGGTCTGGCTCCAGCTCCTTTGGCATATGGTGCCATGCCAGGACCAAGCCGTATGGGGCTGAGGCTGAGTTCTCAGGGGTACAGAGCTGCTTCTGGCTCTGTAGCTGGGACCACGGTCAGGAGCTCCATTGCCAGGTACCAGCTTTCCCTCTCAAAATCCTCTCCTCCATCTAGGACTGCACTGCGCTTTTACAGCCTCACACCTGGATCCCAGAGCTCCTGCAGGAGCACGTTTGTAGGTGGCAAAAAAAGTGGATGTGTTAGTTGCTGAGTCGTGTTGGACTCTGCGACCCCGTGGACTGTAGCCCGCCAGGCTCCTCTGTCCATGGGATTCTCCAGGCAAGAATACTGAGTGGGTTCCCATTTTTCTCTCCAGGGGGTCTTCCTGATCCAGGGATCAAACCCAGGTCTTCTACATTGGCAAGCAGATTCTTTACAGCGAGCCACCAGGAAAGTCAGCTAAATCTTCTGACTTTTCCCCCAAAATCAGAAACCTGAATTCTTATTTTTCCTGTTTCTGTACATTGCCAACAAAATAATTTTTCAAGACTTCCCTGGCACTCCAGTGATGAAGACTTTGCCTTTCAATGCAGGACGTGCAGATTCGATCTTTGGTTGCCTCTGGGCCCCCCCTCAAAAAAAGAAAGAAACAGAAGCAGTATTCTAATAACTCAATAAAGACTTTTTAAAAATGATCCACAATAAAAAAAAATCATATTAAAAAAAAGTCTTTTAAACCTACAATGAGCCAAGTAAAACCAATGTGTCCCTGGTTCTGAACAGGCATGAAACCTCTGATTCATGGCGAGGTCTAATCAGTGATAAATCACAGGGCAGTTAGATTTCCAGGCCAGAACTTTGGATCCAGCAGAGACGGGGAGGTGGGGCTGGAAACGTGAGAGGCACAGTCATCTCTTTGCCATGGAAACCCCACGGGAGAAGGTTGGGTTTTTTTTTTTTTTTTTTCATGTGTTAAGAAATCAATGGGAGATTAATAATAATCCTCTACATTGGTGGAGCACTTCAGACTCGAGTGCTTGCTCATCCCTAATCTCATCTGATCCCTGTAACAGCCCAGGAGCTCGTCGAGAACACCCGCCACACTCTGACCCGATGAAAGGGAGGTAAGCACTCACACGGGCGCACTCAGAGAAAGAGGAGACACAGAAAGGAATCAGGAGGACCCAGATCTCAGCCGAAAGGCTCAGGATTAAGTTCGTTCTCCCTGACTTTTCGTCTGCATCCTTTTATCGTCCGTCTGTCTGACACACGGTCCTGGTCCGAGGTTGCAGGAGGTGGATGGAGTGTGTTCATACAGGGCAGGGCGGCTCGGCGGGGGTGCGGTCAGGACTGAGCAGCGGCAGAAAAGACATCTGGCTAGATGTGTAAGGAAGACGCCACCGGCTGGCCGAGGACCGTGCCACGCCGTTTGCCACCATCTCTCCCCACGCCCTGCTTCTTTATTCCGCATCCGGTAAACCCCCCAGCCCCTTGCCATGGGGAAGGGAGGCTTGACATTTGTTTTCCATCTCCTCGCTTGGCTGCCTTGCCAATAACCCCACTCTATGCTGCGGACCTGGGTGTCTCAGCGGTTTGACCTGCTGTGAGTGGGCAAAACAAATCCGGCTTGGTAACACTGACACCTGCTCCAGCATGGACGGACCTTGAGGACAATCTACTGAATGAACTGTCAGTCACGAGACAACAAACCCGTGTGATTCTGTTCCAGGATAGAGTCTTCTAGAGAAGAAGGCTGCTGCCGGCTGCACAGTACCATGAATGCGCGTAATCCACTGACCCTGCACTCAGAATCGGTTAAGATGTGTTTTACCCCAGTCAAAGTTTTTAAGTGGGGTGAAGTCACGGAGTGGATGCAAGCCCTCTGGCCTCAGCCTCCCTCTGCTCCCACTTTGGGCTTTGCAATTTGACCCGAATTCCTAACCCACTGGTGATACTCTGCTGGTCTACACCTGGGGAGGTCTGCCAATTCTGCTTCCCCTCCTTGGGGTTCTTTCCCTGCTGTATCCCGTCTTTTGACCAAACCCACTCAAATGCCGTGAGATGGTTGGATGGCATCACTGACTCGATGGACGTGAGTTTGAGCAAACTCTGGGAGGTGGTGAAGGACAGAGAAGCCTGGCATGCTGCAGTCCACAGGGTGGCAACGAGTCAGACACAACTTAGCAACTGAACAATGACAGCTCAAACATCAGCTACCTGAGTCCCCCCCACCCCAGCCCACTACCCGCCGCCTGCTCCGAGGGCTGCAGGCGTCTCTCTCGGCCCCCTCTTCATCGTGCCCGGATCTCTACGCCGCCCTCTCCCATAATGTGTTGGCCGTGTGTTTGCCTGTCTACATGTGTCTCCCCAGTAGACGTGGGCTGTGTGGGGCAGGGTGCCTGAAGGTATGAGGGTAACTGAGCATTTTCTCAGCCACTGGGGGCTGAGAGTGAAGACCCAACCATTTGGAGATAGAATGTCATTGAAATGGGATTATAGGGACTTCCTGCAGGCCCACTGGTGGGAACTCTGCCACAGGGGACACAGATTGGTGGGAACTCTACACTTCCGCAGGGGGCACAGGTTCCATCCCTGGTTGGTGAACTAAGATCCCGCATGCTGCCAACACAACAGAAAACAACTTTTAATGGGATTATGGTGGGTGTGAACACACACACCTTGTGACTTGATAAATCTCCTTCCTCCATTATAAGCAGAGCAGAGGGTCTTAGGCTGGTGTCCCTGCAATTTGGGGGCATCCTTCGGGGCCATCAGGGGCTCAGGAGGGCTCCACGCAAAGATGATGAATGGTTCCTGGCCGGGCCCAGGCCTAAGATTCCTAGTAAACTGTCCAGGGGGGCAGGAACACATTCCTAAACAGAAGTTCCTGTGTATACACAACACCTGGGAAATGGGTGAGGGCAGGGGGAGAATAACTGAGAGACGTTCAGAGGGCATCCCTGGACACTGCTGTGCACCTCAGCTGACCCGACCCTTAGACGGGCTCAGACCAGATTCCCAAGAGGAGGAGGCTCTGTAGTGAGCAGCCACAGAAATACTTTTTTTTTTTTAAGTGATATCTCCACTTTGGCCACCTGATGCGAAGAGCTGACTCATTGGAAAATCTTTCCTGGGAAAGATTGAAGGCGGGAGGAGAAGGGGACGACAGAGGATGAGATGGTTGGATGGCATCACCGCCTCGATGGACGTGAGTTTGAACAAGCTCCAGGAGTTGGAGATGGACAGGGAAGCCTGGCCTGCTGCAGTCCATAGGGTTTCGAAGAGTTGGACACAACTGAGCGACAGAACTGATCTCCAAGAATATTTAAAAGCCTGTTGAAAAGATGCACATATAGACAGAAAGGAGAAATGAATTCTGAAATAGGCTCGTATATGCATAGTCCGTTGATTCACTGCAAAGGTGCCAGAGGGAGAGGTTGCCTTTTCAATGATTGGTGCCGGAACAACTGAACATCCATACGGGGAAAAAATGTTAATCCTTGGCTCACACTGTATACAAACTTTAACCCAAAATGGATTAGAGACTTTAAGAGTGAGATCCTAGAAAAAGCCAAAGAAAAACACTTCAGTGTGTGTCTGACTTTGGAGTAGGCACAACTTTCTTAGATGTAATAGCAAAATCACAATCCTTTAAAAAAAAAAAAAGTGATGTTAGGCTTCATCAAAATTAAAAATTTTGCTCTTTGAAAGACACCATTAAGAAAGAAAAAAAGGCAAGCCACAGACTAAGAGGAGAGATTCACAAACCAAACATCTAGTAACTTGTATCCAGACTATATAAGGACCTGCTATAACCCAACTGAAGATAAATAAAGAGTTGAAGAGACATTTTGCCCAAAAATCATACAAATAGAATGTATTCCTGTAATTAAATATGTATTTGCACGCCCTCTCAATCAAGAAACCGTTGACATGCACTTTTTTTTTTTTTTTTGCTTCCAGGAAAACCTCTCGCCTGGTGCCCGCTTCATCCTGAAACAGCTAAGATGGTGTTAATTCCCTGGTGGCAGCAGTTTCCTTGACCGTCCCGTGTGAGACTCCCAGCCACTAATGGTAAGAACCGCATCCACCTGGTGACGTAGGGGTCTGTGAGATGAAGCTGGGGGAGCCAGGTGGACCGTAGGCTGATGTAAGCAGTGACGTGTCTGTCAGGGTTTAACGCCTGCTCTCCAGGGGGAGCCGAGGCAATCCTGATCCGTCAGGTTCTCCACTTTCCACGGTGTAAATACTCCCATCCTGGCTCACTTCGAGCTGACGTCGTGACATCACCGAACCCAGAGTCGGGAAGAGACGCGTGTGATCAGCCCTCCTGAGTAACCCAAACCCGCTCCGGCAAGGAGATGCCACTTCACGTCTCATCAGCAGCGCACTAAGCCAGGCGCTACTGAGGGTGTAATGTGAAGACGCGTTACGTGCTGGTGGGCGTGCGCAGGGCGGTATTACTTGGTGGGGTGCTTGGAGTCGGCAGTCCAAAAATGTGTGCTGTTTTCTACCTGGAGATGTGTGAGCAGAGCTTCTTGCACCGTTGTTGGGAAGAGCCGAAAAGTGGAAGCAACCTCAATGTCCATCAGTCGGAAAATGTATAAATAAATCATGAAAAGTCATGCAGCGGGAGAGTGCACTACAGCATTCTTAAAACTAATAAGCTAATACATGTATCAGGATGGCTGTATCTTGGAAAGCATAATGTGGAAGAAAAAAATCAAGCTTTAGGATGTTATGCAATGCATAATAGAGAACTTCTGTGGAAGTTTTAAATGCATAAAATGCTACCCAGTGATACGATACAGAGATATATATTCATTGAAACATGATGAAAAATCATTTTAAATAGGTAGACAAATACATCTGAAATTTATGATAATATTGCTCCTGGGGAGAGAGAAAGGAGCTTGAAGCTGGGGATGGATGTAAAGGGTACTTCATCTTTATTATATTATTCTAGCTCCTTTAAATATTAAAAAATAGTGATTTGAAATAAAAATGACAACATTTTAATGGTTTAAATTCTGTATTCTGACAAATAGGACATTGTACTGGTTACATTTTTCTTTATGTTTCTTGATATTTCAAAAAGTCCTTCAAAGCATCAGGGCACAGTCTCTTCATGACGTGAGATTAACGCCATCCCTGTTCACTGGCAAATCTCACGCACCAAGTACTCAGGCAGAGAACGTGACCAGGTGGGTCCTTTGCTCTCAAGAGATGTGCCCCCTTCTCCAGGAGGCCCCTCGTGATGTCCTCCTCTGAGCTCCTGGTGGCATTTCATGAACGCAGCTTTGGTGACACTTGTCACACTGATCGTACAGTAATCCAATGTTTCCAGCTGGAGCTGGGGTCATCCCAAAGGTTCTCTTCACATGTCTGGGTTGGAAAGACTCAAACAGCTGGGAACTGGGGTGCCTGGGGTTCTGAGACACTTATATCTTTCTAGATGGACCCACAGATGATGAAGATAGATTGGTGGACGCAGATAGGTGATGGCTAGATAGGTAGATAGAATGAAGGTAGCCATAGATGAATGAATGATAGGTAAAGATGGATGGTAAATAAAAGACAGACAGATAACCATGCCAGGATTCTTGCCCTGGAAATCCCATGGGCAGAGTAGCCTGGTGGGCTGTTTCATGGGGTCGCAAAAGAGTTGGGCACAACAGAGTGACTAAATAGATAGATAGACAGGCAGACAGGTGTAAATGTGGAGATAGAGATACCGTGGTATGTTACAAATGTGTCATCTCTTGCTCTAGAACCAATTGCTACATACTCAGGAATTTTGTGAGCTGGTCGCCAAACCATCAGTAACTTGAAATTAACTGATGAGAGTATTTCCATCACAGAGATAAGCTGTACGTCGGTCTGTTTTTGAGAGAGAGCAAGCTTATCTGATTCACTGGGTGTGGATAAAGAAACATCTATTTTCTCCATTCTGTGTAAATATATCCAGTTAATGGCACCCCACTCCAGTACTCTCGCCTGGAAAATCCCATGGACAGAGGAGCCTGGTAGGCTGCAGTCCATGGGGTCGCTGAGGGTCGGACACGACTGAGCAACTTCACTTTCACTTTTCACTTTCATGCATTGGAGAAGGCATTGGCAACCCACTCCAGCGTTTTTGCCTGGAGAATCCCAGGGACAAGGGAGCCTGGTGGGCTGCCGTCTATGGGGTCGCACAGTCGGACACGACTGAAGCGACTTAGCAGCAGCAGCAGCCTAGCTTTGTCCACTGAGCCAAGAGGAAAAGGTGGAGGGAGGTAAAACGTCCTCCCACTGCCTATTAGGGAACAGTCACCTCATCTGCTGAGGGTGGTCACCTCACCCCCTCGCTCACCGAACCTCTAGCAGCTCCAGAAGGAGCTGCAGTCAGCTGAGGCCTCGCCACAAAATCACCCCCCGATACCTGTTCAGAGTCAGAGGAATAGAGAGGAAGCAATGATTATTTACACTTCTATTGAAAAGTCTTCACTTAAAACTGAAAGAAGCAAACTCCACAATTGGCGAGGAGGTTAAAAAAACAAAATACACTGAGCAAAAATAGTTTCCCCTCTGTTGATCTAAATTCCCCATGCCTTCTTTCAAAAGGACATCTTAAATCCAAAATTGGGATCAAGGACTTTGCTTTTTTGGTAATTGTATTGGAATATAGTTGATTGACAGCGTTGTGTTCATTTCTGGTGTGTGGCAAATCGATTCAGTGATACATATATCCACTCCACAAACAGTCACTACAGAATATTGATTAGAGTTCCCTGTGCTACCCAGTAGGCCCCTGTTGGTTATTTATTTTATATATATTAGTGTGTATGTGTTAATCCCAACCTCCTAATTTATTCCTCCCACCAGCACTTCCCCTTTGGTAATAATAAGTTTGTTTTTGAATTTGTGAGTGTGTGTTTAAGGTCACTTGTATCATTGTTTAGAATTAGATTCCACACGGGTGATGTCGTAAATGTCTTTCTCTGTCTGACTTGCTTCACTTAGTGTGATAGCCTCTAGGTCCATCCCTGTTTCATCATTTTTTGTGGCTGAGTGACTTTCCATTGCGTGTGTGTGTGTGTATAAAGCATCTTGTGTGTGTGTGTGTCTGTCTGTGTCTGTGTCTGTGTGTCTGTGTGTGTGTGTGTATAAAGCATCTTCTTTGTCTGGTCTTCTGTCGATGGGCATTTAGGCTTCCCCCTGTTCTGGCTATTGGGAACAGTGCTGCTGTGAGTACTGGAGTGCATGTACCCTTTTGAATTATAGTTTTTTTCCAAATATATGCCCAGGAGTGATGGCTGGGTCACGTGGCAGCTCTATCTTTAGTTTTTAAGGGACTTCCAGAGTGTTCTCCATAGTGGCTGTACCAATTTGCATGCCCACCCTCGGCGCTGGAGGGTCCCCTTTCCTGCACGGCCTCTCCAGCATTTGCTGTTTGTAGACGGTTAGACGGTGGCCGTTGTGACCGGCGGGGGTGACGCCTCCCTGTGGTCTTAGCTGGCATTTCTCTAATTAGCGGCGTCGACCATCTCTCCATGTGCTTCTTGGCGTATCTGTATGTCTTCTTTGGAGAAGTGTCTGTCTGGATCTTAAGCCCATTTTCCGACTGGGTTGTTTGTTTTGTTGACAAAGAGCTGCATGAGCTGCTTGTATGTTTTGGAACTCGATCCCCTGTTGATTGTAAAGTTTGCAGATATTTTCGCCCGTCCCGTGGCTTGTGTTTCGTTTTGTTTATGGTTTCCATTGCTGTACAAAAGCTTTTAAGTTTAATTAGGTCCCATTTGTTTTTTGTTTTTACTTTTATTCCTCTAGGAGGTGAGTCCAAAAAAGATTCTGCTGTGATTTATGTCAGAGTATTCTGCCTGTGCTTTCCTCTAATAAGAGTTTTATAGTATCCGGGCTCACGTTTAGGTCATCAATCCATTTGCGTTTACTTTTGTGTGTGGGGTTAGAGAATGTTCTAGTTTCATTCTTTTACATGTAGCTGTCCAGTTTTTCCGTGTGCTGGATCTTGAGTGACAACCCAGCAGGACTGAGTTTCCATATCCTGCGCTTTCCACGGAAAGGGCTGATCTCGGCCAGCTCCAGGGAGATAATCTTGAAGGTCAAGGTGTTTCCGGCCTGATAAGAGTTCCATGGGGGCCGTGGGCCACACCAGATTGTTAATGCCGACAGTGTGGGTCATGAAAGGGGTCTTGGGCCGTACTGTACCTGTTTGGCCTCTAGAGGGGCTGAAGACTGAACGACTAAGGTCAGCCACACGGACAGCCCATCCTTATGCGGCTGACCCCCAGCGGCACACCTGGAAGGCCAGGCCTGGGCGGGCCCCCTGGCTGACGCCACGTCGTGCGCGTCCTCACGCGTCGGTGTCGTCCGTTCCACTGGGGAAAGACGATGGGAAGCCTGCTCACGGCCTCACCTGGACTCTGTCCCGCAATTCTTTTACCTTTGCTGATTTTCATCGATATCCTCTTGCTATAATAAACCGTACTTGTGAGCGTAGCTGCAAAATTGAAGGGGGCGGCCCCGTCGAGATAACCTCAGTGTTACAGCCCAGCCGTTCTGCGTGTTCTTTCATTCCCACCTGTGGAAAAGCTCGCCACTCTCCACACACCCATTGCTTTCTCTCATCTCCACGCTCTTCTTAGCACAAGGGTCAGCAGTACAGGATTTATGAGAGTGTGATTGTGAAATACGAGGGCAGAAAGCAATAAGGTGCTCAAATTGTTGGTTGGAAGACAAAGATGGCGCTGCCCACACCGACCAGGCCGGGGCCTGGCGTGCAGTAGCTCACTCGATAGGGTGACCCGTGGGCATTTGGACTCGTTATAGAAGGATGTGCTTTAGGGTTGCCACTGAGTGCACAGACGTGGGGGTGCCACAGAGGTCAGACCTCGGCAGGAGGAGGAGTGGGAGGTAGAGGCCAGCCAAACAGGTGATGATGAC
>SJXQ01011093.1:233243-264394 GCA_006408695.1 Aepyceros melampus | reverse complement strand
GGCTTCTCCGGAGAAACGCCCCTTTCCTCAACACCTTCATGCCCGCGCCCCCACGGGCAGAGTGCGTGTGCCAGCCCCCAGGGGAGGCGGCGTCCTGGCCCAGAGCCGCCAGCACAAGGAGTAAAGCCTGGAGCTTCTGGTGTAAATGGACGAGAGCCCGTCCTCCTCGCCCGTGACCGTCCGCGTGAGTTTGCACACGAAGGCGCTCCTCGAGACCACGGATCACCATAGCCGCCGCCAAGGGAGGGCCGCCAGAAGAGGCAGCCGTTTCCTCCAGGACGACGTCACGCTGCAGCCTCCTCGCCGCTGAGACGCCCCGCGGGTCAAATCCGTCCCGAGGTCCTGACGCTCCCCTGTGTCCTCCAGTGCCACCCTTCTCCATCTGCCCGGACGGCTCAGCGCCTCCCACCATCTCCCGAATACTCACGGCGCCCTGGGGTCAGCGCTGAGTCACAAGGCGTTGCCTCTGCAGGGCGGCATCGAATTCTGACTCCAGTCCCACTCAGGACTCCCGCTCGTAAGCTGCCTGGTTCCCCCATGAAGCCAGCCGCTCTCAAGCTTTATGTCACAACAACAACACTCATCTCTCCCCAGGTCCCCCGCCAGGACTCCACAGATCATCCTGGGATGCTTGGTCGTCTGAGTTCCCAGCCTCCAACCTCAGACCATCATTCACCCTGTATCTCATGGTGTATTCTCCTGGCAGTCTGCGAGCCAACACCAGATGCCAGGGCGATTTTGTTCCCCCCTTCCAGCACCGTGGAGGAAAAACAGATCTTCCAGGTGTGGGAGCCCCCCTGATGGTTCAAAAAATGACGGATGGGCAGGAGTCTCTATTCATCAGAAGATGAAGGCACGAGACTGGCTTCGCCACTCAGCCTCGTCGCCTGAGCCGTCCCAGAGTGGAGGATGACCCTCGGATCTGGAGGCAGAAAACCCTGGGTGCGTCCTTGTCAGAGCCGGGCGCCCACGTCCGCTCACCCCCAGGGGCCACGGGATGGGTGCAGAGGGAGCCGTTGGCGGGACTGTTTGCTCAAGGAGAGCTGGAACAGCCAACAAGGGCTGTGGTCGGGCGCATCTGAAGAGCCGAGTCCTGTTTCTGCTGCACTTGCAAGGCCCCTGGCGGCCAGGGGTCGGGTGAGGACAGCTAGCCCAGCCCTCGAGGCTCTCAGTCCTGGCTCCCGCCACCGCCCGGGCACCTCCCCCTGCAGGCCCCTGACTGCGTCCCCTTCCCTGTCTCCATGATGCCAGCGTCTCAAGGCAGTAAAGGGAGCCGGTAGACAGGTTCCAACCTCCCTCCTCTTCCTCCTGACCCTTCCTGGTTCTCACCGTGCCCCTCAAGACCCTCCTCCAATGTCCCAGGCCCCTCCCTCTGAGGAAATGAGCTGGCCCCCCACCCTGAGATGACTGAGACCCTCAGGTCTGCGCTCCGCCGTTTCCCGGGACCCCCAACCACACCTGTGCCTCTGTCGCCCCTCCTTCCGCACCGCCTGCCACCAACTAAACATCTAGAACGTCTTCCATGTGTCCCCTGAACTTGGTCGTCGAGAAGTTAGTCCCAGCCACGAACAGAGCATTCCCCGGGGAGGCTGCGGGCGGCCAACACCCGAGAGGACCGTGGGTGCAGAGGAGGGCGTGGAGGCCGGGCTTCCGGAAGTGGCGGGATGTTCTAGAGCTGCATTCTGGGCGAGGTTCCATCTATCTGTCCGAATTCACAGGACCGCACACCAAGAAAGGACGGATTTCTGTCTATGTCGGTCACCGCTCAGTGGCACCGCCTTCGGTCTGAAGAAGTGTGTACTCAGTCATTCGGGGGCCTACCTGGCAGTCAGTGGTCAGGACCCCACGCTTGCAGGGCAGGAGGCACAGGTTCGATCCCCGGCTGGGAAACCACGATCCCACATGCCGCCTGTTGGTGCAGCCAGGAAAAAAAAGGGATAAATCGTTCGTGTTCCGCGATAAGCACTTTTCCCTCCTCACACGGCTCCTGCGCCTTGCAGCCCTCACGTTGCAGATGCTGCTCGTGTAGAAGACGAGCATAAATCTTCCCCTCCCAGCCCGTTTTCCACGTTCTCTGCTCACCAATTTCTCCTCGTTTTCCCCTCAGCATAGAGTCTCCTCGCTTCCCTTAATAAGCTCCGTTCTATAATTAGTCCGCTCTGATCATTCCTTTATCATGTCTGTGTTTTATTTCTAAAACATTGACTGCTGTGTGCTGTCCCATTACGCCGTAATTCCCAGTTCCCTGACCACCATTTTTACAGTCTTACAGCCTTAATATCTTTTCTATTTCGGCGGTGCTTTTTTTTTTTCTTTTTGTCTGACGAACATAAAAGTACTCTGCAGGCATTTTATATCCCCAGGAGGTAGTTAGGGGAGGGAAAGAGATTTTGCAGATGGGAAAATACAGGCACAGCACGTAGTGTGGGGCACTGCTCAGGATCGTGGTGTTGAGTGTTAGCCAAAGCTTGGCTCAGCTTCGCAGCCCAAGAAAGGAGGGGCCCAGTCACCCCACGTCCTCTGCCCCCTGCAGGCCTGGGAGAATCTAGAGTCAGCCCATGCAGCCTCTGGGTGGGGCCAGGACGTGGCATCTCTCTTTACTGCGTGCTTTCGTGCTGAGTCATGTGCGACTCTTTGCAACCTCATGAACTGTAGCCCGTCAGGCTCCTCTGTCCGTGGAATTCTCCAGGCAAGAATACTGGAGTAGGTTGCCATTCCCTTCTCCAGGGGATCTTCCCGACCCAGGGATCAAACCCAGGTCTCCTGCACTGCAGGCAGCTTCTTTACTGTCTGAGCCACCAGGGAAGCCGTCTTTACAGGGTGGAGCACAAAAATCAGTCCCCCTCATCACCACCCCCCCCCAACCCACTGAACACAAGAGGCCCACTGGGGGTTAGGGTGGAAAGTGACCAGAGATGGAAATGCGAGGAGCACACAGTGCTCCCGGAGACGAGCGCGGAGATTCCCCCAAACCCAGGGGCTGCCTCCGTACACCCCTGACGGGGCGTCTGTGGGCACACAGTCCGCCCACCCCCGCCCGGGGGCTGGTCTGATGCTAAGTCCCACCTTCAGGCATTGTTCCCCCAGCCGCCACCCCCTCAACAGCTCGCTGGATCCAAGCCGTTCTCTCAACAGGCACAAGTCTTCTGGGTTGTTGAACTGCCCTAAATGTTCCTCCTTTCTGGAAATACTGGGTTGGCCAAAAACTTTGAGTTTCTGTAACTTCGTACAGAAAAACACAATGAGCTTTTCGGTCAACCTTCTACGTCATCTCAACAGGCAAGTCGGCACCAAACAGGGTCGCCTTTATCTCAAGGTGGTGCGCATCGGTCAGGCCCCACACAGCTGGGGGCTGTGCAGCAGGCCCAACCACCGGATGGCGCTAACGAGCAGCCTGAGCGCCCTACCTGTGCGCTCCGTCTGTGTTCAGTTTCTCACACCTGCCTGTTGCTATGGATGCAGGTCCTGTGTCGCTCCAAGAATAAGCTGATGAGCTGGGGTTCGGACCACAGACCACACTCCTCCTGCTGCCTTCCCTTGGCATAACCATAGACACGGGGCCTTGCTGGGACTGACAGGGGGCCTTCCAAGTCTCTGGACTCCCGTGTCACCGCCTCCGTCCAGTCTTCCACAGGTTGTGTTCTCCAAAAGTGTCCACATATCTCCCATCCCAAACGCTCTTCTTAAAACATCAACCTGACCTTCCTCCCCAGGAGTAATGGGGACCCTGTCCTTCCCCTTGAACCTGGGCAGGTTTGGAAGTCTAGGCTTATTTACTCATTCATTTTGTTGTTGTTCACTCAGTCGTGTCTGACTCTTTGCAACCCTGTGGACTGCAGCACGCCAGGCCTCCCTGTCCATCACCAACTCCTGGAGTTCACTCAGACTCACGTCCATCGAGTCAGTGATGCCATCCAGCCATCTCATCCTCTGTCATCCCCTTTTCCTCCTGTGTCTAATTTTTCTCAGCATCCAGGCTTTTCCAAGGAGTCAGCTCCTCACATCAGGTGGCCAAAATATTGGAGTTTCATCTTCAGCATCAGTCCTTCCAATGAATATTCAGGACTGATTTCCTTTAGGATGGACTGGTTGGATCTCCTTGAAGTCCAAGGGACTCTCAAGAGTCTTCTCCAGCACAATAGTTCAAAAGCATCAGTTCTTTGGCACTCAGCTTTCTTTATAGTCCAACTCTCACATCCATACATGACTACTGGAAAAACCATAGCTTTGACTAGACGGACCTTTGTCGGCAAAGTAACGTCTCTGCTTTTCAGTATGCTGTCTAGGTTGGTCATAACTTTCCTTCCAAGGAACAAGCATCTTTAATTTCATGGCTGCAGTCACCATCTGTCGTGATTTTGGAGTCCCCAAAAATTAGTCGTTCACCATTTCCATTGTTTCCCCATCTATTTGCCATGAAGTGATGGGACCAGATGCCATGATCGTAGTTTTCTGAGTGTTGAGCTTTAAGCCAGCTTTTTAACTCTCTTTCACTTTCACCAAGAGGCTCTTTAGTTCTTCACTTCCTGCCATAAGGGTGGTGTCATCTGCATATCTGGGGTTACTGATATTCCTCCCGGCAATCCTGACTCCAGCGTGTGCTTCATCCAATCGGACGTTTCGCATGATGGACTGGGCGTGTAAGTTAAATAAGCGGGTGACTTTCAGGGTTAATTCCCTTTGGGATTGACTCCTTGCTGTCCAGGGGGCTCCCAAGAGTCTTCAGTGTGAGCACCACCGGTGCCTCTCACCTGGCAGCCTCACTCAGATTTTTAACACTTAAGACTCTACTTTAGGGACATCCCCGGTGGTCCAGTGGCTAAGCCTCTGCATTCCCAATGCAGGGGCCCGGGTTCCATCTGTAGTCAGGAAACTGGATCCCACGTGCCGCAACTAAGAGATCCCTGTGCCAAAACTGAGACCTGGTGCAACCAAATTTTTAAAAAAAGTAAAAGCATTTTTAAAAGACTCTACTTCTCCATTTTAGGAGAGAGATTCCTTCTGTTTTGTTTAGGAGAGAAATTCCCTGGTTTGCTTTGAACCGGAGGCAGCACCCAAGGTGATATCCCCAAAAGGTGCCAGGAGGACCCCGGAGGGAATCGGCACCCACTCTGCCTGCTCCCTGTGGCCTGCGCTTGTATGGACTCGGGGGCAGGAGGGAACCATCGCGAGTTAAAGAGCCACTCCCCCCCGCCCCCTGCCCCATTATGTCAGGCCCAGGCCCCTCTCGAATCCTTACGTGAAAAGCCGTACCTCTTCACCACAATCCACAGCATATGCTTGCTTTCCTGAAGTCTCCGGAATATGCAGCAGGCAGATAAAATTATGCCATGTCCAGGATCGCTTGACACTTTCAGAGTGTTGTGGGAGACGGAAGGCAACCACTGAAGAAGAAACCGCGCGTTCTGGGCGACTGCGAGTGAGTACACGGTGCGGTCGGCATGCTTAGTCACACGGTCGTGTCTGACTCTGCGACCCCATGGGCTGCAGCCCGCCAGCCTCCTCTGTCCATGGGATTCCCCAGCCGAGAATACTGGAGTGGGTTGCAATTTCCTCCTCCACGGGATCTCCCCAACCCAAGGATCGAACCCACGTGTCCTGCGTCTCCTGCGTGGGCAGGCGGATTTCTTACCACTGTGCCACCTAGGTCAGCAGGAGCCAACCCCACATAGTTGATCTTCACGTCCAGGACGGTAAATCTCTCGCCTTCAGCTCTGCCTACGTGTCAGAAGACAGTCCTCCTCCTGTGAGGGGCACAGAGAATGGCACCCTCCTGCAACAGCCCTCCTTCCTCTTATGGCTGGGCTGGCTCTTAGCCGCGGCATGCGGGGCCTTCCTTGCTGCGCTCCGCCTTCTTGCCTGGTGTGGTGCTCGGGCTTGGTTGCTCTGCAGCACGGGAATCTTAGTTCTCCGACCAGGGATTGAACCCATGTCCCCTATATTGGAAGGTGGATTCTTAACCGCTGGACTCCCGGGGAAGTTCCAGGAGCCCTCCTTTCTATGGAAATATGAGGGAAAGAGCAGGATGGGGCCCTCCGCCACGCATCTGAGGCTCTTCACAGCCGATTTCAGCCCCCCTTCGCCCCCAGGTGACCTTTCTGCTCCCCAAGCCCCTCACTTTCCAGCCTCAGGGCCTTTGCACGTGCTGTCCCTCCATCACAAATGCCAATCTCTCCCTCATCTAATTGGGAAAATCTCCTACATCTTTTAAGACCTCATACAAATGTTACCTGGTTTCCAGAACATTCTAACACCTGCCTCCCTAGCAGGGTCAGCTCTTCCGGCGTGTGTGCCCTATGTGAGTGTCCATCTCCGCCTACACACTGGGCCCCGAGGGTTGGGTCCACACATAAGACAAGTTACGTCATAACAAGGGGTGTTGTTGTTGTTAATGACGAAACAAGTAAACAAACACATCCAACATGTTTTGACCTCGGCCCCCCCAGAAGGATTCTGCACGCTCAGCGGCCCCTTCCGTCCCGAGGGCTTGAGTCTCATCCTTCCTCTTCTCAGAGGGCAGTTTCTCGTTGTCATGGATGGCAACTCACACACGATGCAAGTAATCACGCTTTCGTGTGGCCTTGGAGAAGCTTCTGTTTGATCTCGCCGCAGCTGTCTTAAGTGGAAGGCTCCCATGCAAATAAAGAGTGTGGCAGCAGAATGTCAGGGGGCTCAGCCCAGGAGCCTGAGCCCCTGAAGGGTCAGAGCGGCCAGGAGGGGCCTTGGGCCCTTATCCGACTCCCCAAAAACCAGAGCACCTGCCCACCCGCCGCCGCCTCCTGCCCTTCTATTCTCTGTCCTCAGGATGCTCTGTGTCTGCCCAATGTGGGACACACAGCTCTCCTGGGACATTTCCCACACCCCTGCCAGGGCGGAGAGCAGCTCTGTGTACCTCACTTCCCCCCGCTGAGCCGGGGCCGGGGGACGGGAGTGACCCTGGTGGAGCCAGTGTGCAGGTGGGGCTGCCTCCCGCGGCTGGAATCAAACAGGAGCTGAGGGGCCCCGGGGCAGGAAAAGCCACGTGGGTGGAGGGTGGCGGGGGGAAGGGCCACTGGCATCTCAGTGTGACAAAGGCCTCTCCCCGGGAGGGGCAGACCGCGTCCTGCCGGCGAGGACGTCAATCACATCCCTCTGTCAAAAGAGCAGTATGCTGGGGACTTCCCTGCTGGTACAGTGGAAAAGAATCCGCCTGCCAGTGCAGGGAACACGGGTCCGATCCCTAACTCGGGGCAGTTAGGCCCGTGTGCCACAGCTGCTAAAGCCTGCTCGCCCTAGAGTCCGTGGTCTGCAACAAGACAGGCCACCAGGATGAGAAGCCCGCGCACCGCAGCAGAGCTCGCCACACCAGAGAAAACCCCACACAGCAGCAAAGACCCCGCACAACCAAACGAAAAATAAACAAATAAATAAGATCTTTTTTAATTAAAGAGAGAGAGAGAAAAGTGTGCTGAACTGGGAAACTCTTAGACTCAACGTGAGATGCTGGAGCTGGGAGGAGAGAAATGGGTGTGTCGGGAACCAAGCTCCCGAGCCGAGTGACCCTGTCCAGAGTGTCAGTAAGCCCCTCCCCGACTGGGGACCCCCCCCCGTAAGAGGAAGGTCGGGTAGCACCCCAGGGGCTTCTAGCCCATGGGGCCTCAAAGCTCACACCATCAAAGATCAAAAAGACCCACATTTCTGAGAAAGATGTCCCACAGGCAGAGAGAGCACTCCGTCACTTCTGTGATGATCATAGAGCTCTGGTTTCCAACCTAGATTTTTGTCTGGTGCCAGCAGGGAAGATGTTCTGCTTCTAAGTCAGATGGTATCTGAGCAGGGGATCTGGGTTCAAGCCCAGCCCGTCCCATCCAGCGTGGTGTTAGGGCAAATTGTTGAAACCTCTCTGGACCTCAGTTTGCCAGTCTACAAAGGAAGTGTCCGGGATGTAGCTGATGGGAGTGTCCACACTGGGGCAGAGACGTCCCTGTGAAGACCAAACGAGGTGATGGGACCCGGCGCATAGTAAGTGCCCGCTAAACACGGCTCGTTTTATGATCTCTCACGTGGAATGGAAGTGACAGACAGCTACTTCAGAGGTCGCTGATTTAGGGACTGCCCTGGTGGGTCAGTGGTCGAGACTCCACGATTGCAATACAGGGGGCACAGGTTTGATCCCTAATCGGGGGAAACTAAGATCCCACGTGCCACCAAAAATAAAAACAAAAAAAGTGCCAGTTGTCATTCATTCATTCAAGATGATGAACAAAGTAAATTAAAACACCGATGGCAGGTCGCACCACTAGGCCAGTAAATCGTAGCTGATTTAGCCACTAGATTAAAGAAGATTGCTAGCTATATGCTGTAATATATAAATAGATAAACCAGTCGGTTCACCTGTGTAACTTGAAGATGTGGGAATTTCAGTCTCAGCCCCTCACTTGCTAGGCTGCCGCCCCCAGCCCCGATTCCTGGGATGCCAGAGCTTTGCTGAGAAAGTTCTAGATGCTCTCTGCTCACCCCTCACCTGCTCATTCTGCCCCCGCCTCCTGATGCTTCATTTCTTGGCCACCAGGTCATAAAGCGTCAGCCTCTTTGGGCAGAGCTGCCAATAAACTCCGGTCTTGTGACCCTCCAAGTCCACAGAAACCTTGTCAGGCAGGATTTTTTTTACTCCAGCAAACAGAGGATGGGGTTAGTTTATCTCACTTTATAATGAGCAGCTGGGGATAGTCAGTTTTTGTTTTTTAACATTTTGACCCCACCACAGAACATGCAAGATCTTAGTTTCCCAACCAGAGATAGGACCTGTGCCCCCACCTCCCTGCCCTGGAAGCACAGTCTTAACCACTGGACCACCAGGGATGTCCCTTGGGATGGTTTTTTTTTTATTTCCTTATCAGTGTCAAAATGAGTGATCACAAACTTACATCCCGCCAGCAGCCAGGCAGTTGCCATACATAAGGGACAAAGCTTGGAGGCAGTGGGCCTGACACCGCTGGTTCGCTGCTTTGGTCTTGCTGCTGCCACTCACAGAGGCTTTGGCGCCGGGGACAGCGGGGCATGGTGGAAACCAAGGCAAAGCCTGGAGATCTGTGCAGCCTCTATGTCGTAATTTGAGGGTGATGGCCCAATTTTTCTAGTTTCTCTGATTTTTCATATTTTTGCATACATTCCCCCAAATTTTAAAATATTGGCTCAATTTTTTTTTTTTTGACACTGTAAGTCAGAGAAAATATGACTGCAGACCAGCTTCAGCTCCTGAGCCATCACCTTGAGAGGCTTCATGGCGCCTCCTCCAGCCGGTCCTCACCCCCGCCTCCAGCGTGTGTGAGCGGAAGTGGAGAGTGGCCGGGGCCACCAGGGCGCTTGTCCGGGCGTGCGCTGCCCAAGGACACCCACCTGAGAGGCGGCCTCTTCTGTCCCAGGGCAGCTGAGACTTGTCCTGTGGATTTCAGGGCTGTCCAGCAGAGGGCAGTGCCATCTCACGGTCTGACAAAGTCAGCCCATCACGCGGTCTCAGCAGATAGATGTGAAGTGTCTTCCTCCTTCAGACTCACCCAGAGCAGGTGTAAGGACCAGCAGCGGCCCTGAGCGGGGAGGAAACTGCAGTGGGAGACCCCGTCCATTCTGGCTGGGTTGCAAAGTGGAAGTTCCAAATACCAGGCATTAGTGAGGTTGTGGAAAAACAGAAACTGCACTACCTGGGGGGTGGGCGGGGAAGGGCAGGAGGCGTGTGAATTGATACACCCCCACACTGGAAACTTTTTAGCAGCACCTACCCAAACTGGACGCACAAACACCCATGACCCAGCGATTCCACTAGCCGTGTGCCCAGCCACACACCAGCGTACGTGCGCCTGGAAACGTTTAGAACATCCACGGGCAAAACCAAAAAGAGGTCCAATGCCTACCAGAAATGGAAAAAATGAATAAAGTGTGTATCTGCAGGGTGGATACCAGACAGCAATGCAGATGAACCAGGATACAGAAAAATCTCAAAGTGACGTTAGGTACGTGAAGGCAGCCGCAGAAAGGTGTCCTGGGTGATTCCACTCATCAAAGGCGAACAGCAGGCAGGGATCAGCTGTGGCGTCAGGAGCCGGAGTGGCTTAGGGGTGCCTGGCGGTGACATAAGGGGCAAATGGGGACTGTCCTGGGGTCTGGTGAGGTTCTGGTGCTTGACCTGCAGGTGACGGCGTGGTTGTTGTGGTTTGACCGCTAAGTCGTGTCTGACTCTTTGTGACCCCACGGACTGCAGCAAGCCAGGCTTCCCTGCTCTTCACTGTCTCCCAGACTTTGCTCAAACTCATGTCCATTGAGTCGGTGATATCATCCAACCACCTCATCCTCTGTCCTCTGTCATCCCCTTTTCCTCCTGCCTTCAATCTTTCCCAGCATCAGGGTCTTTTCCAATGAGTTGGCTCTTTGTATCAGGTGGCCAAAGTATTGGAGCTTCAACTTCATCACCAGTCCCTCCTTGAATATTCAGAACTGATTTCCTTTAGGATGGACTGGATGGATCTCCTTGCAGTCCAAGGGACTCTCAAGAGTCTTCTCCAGCACCACAGTTCAAAAACATCAATTCTTTGGTGCTCAGCCTTGTGGTCCAACTCTCACATCCATACATGACTACTGGAAAAACCACAGCTTTGACTATACAGACCTTTGTCGGCAAAGTGATGTCTGTTTTTTAAGTATACTGTCTGGGTTTGTCATAGCTTTTCTTCCAGGGAGCAAGCATCTTTTAATTTCATGCCTTCAGTCACCACCTGCAGTGATTTTGAAGCCCAAGAAAATAAAGTCTGTCACTGTTTCCTTTGTTTCCCTTTTATTTGCCATGAAGTGATGGGCCTGGATGCCATGAACCTCATTTTTGTGAATGTTGAATTTTAAGCGAGCTTTTTCACTCCCCTCTTTCACCCTCATCAGGAGGCTCTTTAGCTCCTCTTCGCTTCCTCCATTAGAGAGATGGTGTGGATGGGGTCTCTTTGGGAAATCGACTCACGCACTGTACGCTTTCTGTATACATGAGTCCAACACACGAGTGTCACAGCAGAGACCCCAGCAGGGTGTCTCAGCAGGTGTGCGCTGGGCAGGGAAGGGCTTCCAGGAGGAGAGGCTGAGGAAACCTCCGAGTTCCCGCATCGGCGCCTCCAGGCGCGACGTTCACTCCAGAGCTGCCCAGGGTCACAGGCGTCACGCCATCGCCAGGGAAAGCCGGCGTCCTTGGACAGGCCGTGCCAGCAACGGGCTGATGCACAGGACGGGGGTCGGGAACCAGGAGTCCTTGCTCCCTGAGCTGAGGGTTTGCGTGCTGGTCATTTATGTGGCTCCTGGGAGATCCACGGTTCGGGAACCAGGAGTCCTTGCTCCCTGAGCTGAGGGTTTGCGCACTGGTCATTTATGTGGCTCCCGGGAGACCCACGGTTCGGGAACCAGGAGTCCTTGCTCCCTGAGATGCGGGTTTGCGTGCTGGGCATTTATGTGGCTCCCGGGAGACCACGGTTCGGGAACCAGGAGTCCTTGCTCCCTGAGCTGAGGGTTTGCGCGCTGGTCATTTATGTGGCTCCCGGGAGATCCACGGTTCGGGAACCAGGAGTCCTTGCTCCCTGAGCTGAGGGTTTGTGCGCTGGTCATTTATGTGGCTCCCGGGAGATCCACGAGGGAGGCAGAGCTGCAAAGGGAGGGCAGGACTTTGAGGAGGAGCCCCAGGCCCCTGAACATGGGTTACACCTTGAGGTTTGTCCAGACGGGCAAGGGAGCTGGGCTTTCAGAGCCCCACACCCATCAGCGCTTGGCTGCAGGCTCACCTGGAGGATGAAGACCCCCTGCCGTCTGTGTGGGCAGGCCACGCGGCCCCATTGCAGGCGTTCCAGAGCCAAGCATCCCTTGGTGGAAAGAACCATGGGAATGTGGCAGAGTTCCGGGAACTTGGGTCCAGGCTCTGACCTCCCTGCTTTCCCTGGGCGTCTGCAGTTCAGAGTAGGGATGGGAGGCTGCCCGTCCATTGGAATCACAAATCACTTCATCAGGCCCCAAGGTGGTGATGAATTGTTCAAGGGTATAGAAAGAGAAGAACTAAATTTAGAGCCTTCTGATGAAAGTGAAAAAGGAGAGTGAAAAACTTGGCTTAAAACTCAACATTCAGAAAACTAAGATCATGGCAAGCAGATGAGGAAACAATGGAAAAGGGGACACTTTATTTTTGGGGCTCCAAAATCACTGCAGATGGTGACTGCAGTCATGAAATTAAAAGATACTTGCTCCTTGGAAGAAAAGCTATGACCAACCTAGACAGCATATTAGAAAGCAGAGACATTACTTGCCAACAAAGGTCCATCTAGTCAAAGCTGTGGTATTTCCAGTAGTCATGTAGGGATGTGAGAGTTAGACCATAAAGAAAACTGAGCACCAAAGAATTGGTGCTTTTGAATCGTGGTGTGGGAGAAGACTCTTGAGAGTCCCTTGGACTGCAAGGAGATCCAACCAGTCCAACCTAAAGGAAATCAACCCTGAATATTACTGGAAGGACTGATACTGAAGTTTAAGTTCCAATATTTTGGCCACTTGATGTGAAGAGTAGATTCACTGGAAAAGACCCTGATGCTGGAAAAGATTGAAGGCAGGAGGAAAATGGGGCGACAGAGGATGAGATGCTTGGATGGCATCACTGACTTGATGGACATGAGTTTGAGTAAGCTCTGGGAGTTGGTGATGGACGGGGAAGCCTGGTGTGCTGCAGTCCATGGGGTCGCAAAGAGTTGGACTCAGCTGAGTGACTGAACTGAACTGATATTGGTTGCTTGCAGCGTTTGGGTTTCCTTTGGAAAACAAGAGGCCAGTGATGCTTTCAAATTGCCGATGCTGGGACTTCCCCAGTGGTTCAGTGGTTAAGACACTGTACTTCCAGTCCAAGGGACACAGGTTCACTCCCTGGTCAGGAAACTAAGATCCCACATGCCATATGGTCAAAAAAAGAGGGGAAAAAAATATCTTCAATATCTTCATAGTAACTGTTTTTAAAAAACCAAAAGTGAGTGAAGTCGCTCAGTCATGTCTGACTCTTTGCGAGCTCATGGACTATAGCCTACCAGGCTCCTCCGTCCATGGGGTTTTCTAGGCAAGAGTACTGAAGTGGGTTGACATTTTAAAAACCAAATTGCCAAATCCAGCCGAGAAGTCCTGCCCCGCCTTGGCTTCCGGGTCTCCCTTACAGACTTGCCCGGAACGACGACCCACGGGAACATTCTGCACACACACTCTGATCTCAGGGTTTGTTTCTGGGGACGCGGAAACGCAGAGGAGAATGGATTCCAGCCGCTGGGAGAAGTGGAAACATGAGCCCCAGCGCGCAGGCCTCCTGCCTCGCCCACACACGCCTATGTGTCTGGTTTCTGCAAACAGAGAGAGTCTCTCGCAACAAATTTGTCATCACTTCCAGGATCTGCCCTTACTCAAGTCGCACTGTTTTCACTGGGAACAGAGACGAGTCCCTGGCATGGAACTCAGCCGCGCTTTCCCACAAAAATACCAGCGGCCGCTCCATCAGTGGGTGCACCACCGCAGACCAAGCCCACCCCCCGAAGAGCCCTCTTAACCCCTGCGTCGCCCAGTGTGATTCTGTCAGCCGCCCATCTGAGTCCGGACGCTCTTCCTCCAGTCTGAGGGGGAAGAGAAAGGTGTCCTCGCCCAGACCCAAGGCTCCTCTACAGGCTGGAGGCTGAGAGCTCTGTGTGTCATCCGAACAGACCCAAGATCTGGAGCTTCTCGGCTGCTCTCCCCCAGACAGGTGGCTGGCCTCCCGTTCAGATGTCCCCATCTGGGTCACGGACCCGAGGACACCAGCCTCTCAGCCTTACAGCAAGTGTCGCTCAAAAAGGATATTCACCAGGCAGCAGGCATATGGAGGGCTTCCCGGGGGCTCAGCGGGCAAGACCTCGCCTGCCAGTGCGGGAGAAACAGAAGACGTGGGTTCAGTCCCTGGGTTGGGAAGATTCCCCTGAAAAAAGAAATGGCCACCCACTCCAGGACTCTTGCCTGGAGAATCCCATGGACAGAGGAGCCTGGCGGGCTACAGTCCATGAGGTCACAAAGAGTTGGACTTAGCAACGGATCACACACACACAGGCATAGGGAAAGGTGCTTCACAGCACTGACCATCCAAGACACACCAAGAAAGGTCTCATTGCGATACCAGATGGGGCAAAAGTAAGCTCTCTCCCAAGCTGCTTGGGAGATCGTCTGGGAGCATCCGCAGGACTCGTCACACGTGGCTCCTGTGCCCCAGCCAGCTCGCTCATTCCCAAGCAGAGGAAGGGCGTGGACCCCCCTCAGAGACGTGTTCAAGCACGTCACTGCGGCTCTGCTCATAACAGGCAAAAGCTAGAGACAAATGTCTGCCAACAGTGGGTGGGGAAGTAGCACGTGGCGTGTACAGCACAGCAGTGAGAGTAAACAAAGCCCCCTCCTGCAGCACGTGTGGCCCTCACACCCACCGCGCTGAGCAAAGCTAGCGCCTGCGCAGCCAGAGCCCATTCAGATCAAGTTCAAAGACAGGCGAAGCTGCCATTCATGCCGCTTCAACAAAGCACCGGGGACGGGGTGCCTGTAAACACCAAGAATGTATTTCTCCCGGTTCTAGAGGCTGGAGGTCCCAGATCGGGGTGCCAGCGTAGCTCAATTCTGGTGAGGACCGTCTTCTAAGGTTGCATGCGTGCTCAGTTCAGTTCAGTCGCGCAGTCGTGTCCGACTCTGCGACCCCATGAATCGCAGCACGCCAGGCCTCCCTGTCCATCACCAACTCCCGGAGTTCACTCAGACTCACATCCATTGAGTCCATGATGCCTTCCAGCCATCTCATCCTCAGTCGTCCCCTTCTCCTCCTGCCCCCAATCCCTCCCAGCATCAGGGTCTTTTCCAATGAATGAGCATGCGTGCTCAGAAGTGCCCAATTCTTTGCAGCACCAGGGACTGATGGACTGTAGCCCTCCAGGTTCCTCTGTCCATGGGATTCTCCAGGAAAGAATTGCCATTTCCTCCGCCAGGGGGTCTTCCTGACCCAGGGATTGAACCCGCATCTCCTGCACTGGCAGGCAGATTCTTTTACCACCGTGCCACCTGGGAACCCCTCTTCTAAGGCTGCAGACGCCTTTACATAGAACGACCACACAACCCAGCAGTTCCCACTCCTGGGTGTACACCCCAAAGAACCAGAAACAGGAACTCAAAATCATGTGTAGCAATGTCCATAGAGAGTTATCGGCCACAGCCAAAGCGTGGGAGCAACCCGTGCCCTTCAGCTGGCGAGTGGGTAAACCAAGTGTGATACGTCCATACAGTAGATTGTTTTAAATGTATCTGATTGCAGTGTAGTTGGTTTATAATGTCATGTTCCCTTCTGCAGTACAGCAAAGGGATTCCGTTATAGACACATTCATTTCTATAACGGCTTGTGCAGGATGTTGACGCGAGTTCCTGGTGCTCTCCCGCAGGTCCTTGTTGCTTATCCCTCCCGTGTACGCGAGTTCGCATCTGCTCAGCCCAGCTTCCCAGTCCCTCCCTCCCCCTCCCACTCTCCCCCTCGGCAGCAGTGTCCTTCTCTATGTCTGTGAGTCTGTCTCATAGATGAGCTTGTTTGCCACACAGTCGATGTTATTCCTCCATAAAAGGAATCGAGTGCTGATACATGCTAGAATGTGGCTGAACTTGAAAACGTAATGCTAAATGAAAGAAGCCAGATCCCAAAGGACATACATGGTATAACCGCACGTCTATGAAATACCCGCAGTAGCAAATCCATGGGGACAGAAAGGAGATGCCTGGTTTCCAGGGCCTGGGTGGGCCAGGGGAGGGGGGAAGGCGAAGTGAGTACATCATGGGCTGGGGTTTCAGGTCGGGGCAGGCGATAACCAAGTTCTGGAACCCCATAGCAGTGACGGTTGCAGCAATGTTGTGAATGACTTCATGCCACCGAAGTGTGCGCTTTAAAATGATTCAAATGAGAGATTTTTTTTATGTTGTGTGCCTTTTGCCGCGCACACAGAAAGTTAAACCAAAGTTACCGTATGACTCAGCAATTCCACTCCGAGGTGTAAAGCCCAGAGAATTGAAAACACGTGTCCACACGAAAAGCTGCCTGCGAACGTTCGTAGCAGCATGATTCATAACCGCCGTACAGTGGAAACCATCCAGGTAACCAGTGCGTGAGGAATGGGTGTTTTGATTCCTTAGGGTTACTGAAACAAATTACAGCAAAGCCAGTGACTTAAAACGATAGGAACGCACCATCTCGCAGCCCTGGAGGCCAGAAGACTGAAATCCAGGTGTCGGCAGGGCTGAAACCTGTGGGGGAACCCTGGCCTGCCTCTCGGGGCTTCTGGTTTAGCTGGCAGCCCTTGGCGTCTCTTGGCTTGTAGCTGCCTCCCTCCACTCTCCGCCTGTGTCGTCACGTGGCCGCCTTCTTTCCATGTATAAGGACGTGGGTCATCGTGGATTAAGGGCTCACTCCAGGATGACCTTATTTTAACTGATTCTTTGGCAGCGACACTACTTCCAAATAAGGTCACATTTCTAGGAAGTGGAGGCTGGGACTTGATTTCTTCTCTTGGAGATGCAGTTCCACTTCTAACAATTTATGAGCTAAACGCGGTGTATGTACATGATAGGACATGATCCAGCCAAGGGAGGAAATGAAATACTGACACACGCTATGTTGTGGGTGAAAGCTGCAGGCATGATGCCAAGTGGGAGAAGCCAGACTCGAAAGGCCACGCAGCACACAATTCCATTTATGTGACATGAATCACCCAGAACAGGCAAATCCATAGACGCATAAAACCGCTTATAGAGTTTGGGGAAAGGGGCAGAATGCAGAGTGACTCCCCGAATGGGTCTGGAGTTTGTTCTGGAGGTTATGAAAATGCTCTGGAACCAAACAGAAGCGTCAGTTGCACAACTTTGCAAAAGTAATAAAAACCACCCAATCGTGCGCCTCACAAGGGTGGATTGATAGTGGCCGGAGCCATGAAGTTGAAAGACACTCGCTCCTTGAAAGAGAAGTTATGACAAAAATAGCATATTCAGAAGCAGAAACATCACTTTCCCAGTAAAGGTCCCTATAGTCAACGCTACGGTTTTCCCAGTAGTCATGTACAGATGTGTGTAGCTCAGTCCATAAAGCAACTGCCCACAAGGCAGGAGACCTGGGTTCAATTCCTGGGTCAGGAAGTTCCCTTGAGAAGGAAATGGCAACCCCCTCCAGTATTCTTGCCTGGAGAATCCCATGGACGGAGGAGCCTGGCGGGCTACTGTCCGTGGGGTCATAAGAACCAGACACGACTTAGCGCTATCTTTCTTTCTTTCTTCTTTCTTATACGGGTGTGAGTGCTGGACCGTAAAGAAGGCTGAGCGCCAAATAATTGATTATTTCAAACTGTGGTGTTGGAGAAAACTCTTGAGAGTCCCTTGGACTGCAAGGAGATCAAACCAGTCAATCCTATAGGAAATCAACCCTGAATATTCATTGGAAGGACTGATGTTGAAGCTGAAACACCCATACTTTGACCACCTGATGAGAAGAGCCAACTCATGAGGAAAGACCCTGATGCTGGGAGAGACTGAAGGTGAAAGAAGAGGAGATGGCAGAGATGTTTAGATGAGATGGTTAGACAGCACCACTGAGTCAATGGTCACGAATCTGAGCAAACTCTGGGAGATAGTGGAGGACAAGGGAGTCCAGTGTGCTGCAGTTCATGGGGTTGCAGAGTTGGACATGACTTAGCGACAGAACAACAGCAATTATTAATGATATTTATCTCTTGAGTAGTGGGATTCAGTCCCTGTGTCAGGAAGATCCCCTGGAGGAGAGCCTGGCAACCCATTCCAGTATGCGTGCCTGGAGAATCCCACGGAGAGAGGAGCCTGGCGGGCTCCAGTCCATGGGGTCACAAAGAGTCGGACACGACTGAGCGACTCACACACTCACACACACACACAGTGGGATTACAAATGATCTCGATCTTCCTCTTTTTCTTACCTGTATTTTCCCTTTTTCCCACAATAAATCTGAATGCATTGTTTTTATCAGAAAAATATAGTGTGGGCCTTCTTTGGTTGAAAGCCACAGAAAGTAACTCAAACTAACCTAGACAAAAGGAGGGAAGGAAGGGTTTTGGAAATGAGACAGAGAGCAAGACTTGCCCACCCAGCAGCAATTCTCTGCCTCTTCCTCCCTGGTTTGCAGGGTAGGAATGTGTCCAGGTAAAGTGTACTTCTTAGTTTCCCTTAAAACTGGCAATGGTCATGTTATGGAAAATAAGATATAAACGGAAATTAGCTGGGTGGGAATTCTGGGAAAGAGCCTTCCTTGTTTCGGCTCTGTGGAACATCACTGTGATGGCTTGTGCCGCAGCAGCAGTTGTGACCGTATGTGACCCTGAGGACGGAAGCCACCTGCTGAGGAAGGCTGGAGCAAAGAGGAAGAGTCTGGCACACTGGTGACTGTGGAGCCACAGACCACACGTGGGCCAGCTGCTGCCAACGTGTAAGCCGCTGGTGGCTCAGACAGTAAAGAATCTGTGATGCAGGAGGCCCGGGCTGGATCCCGGGGTCGGGAAGCTCCCCGGAGAAGGAAATGGCAGCCCACCCCAGCATTCCGCCCGGGAAATCCCGTGACAAAGGAGTCTGGCAGGCTCCAGGGAGTCACAAAGAGTCCGACACAAGTGAGCGGCTAACACTTTCAGTTTCACTCTTTCCTGCTGCCTGCAAACTCACTGTAACTGATCCCGGCTCCCTGGACCACTAGGAATCTGAAGAACCAGGCTTGGAAATGAGCAGGGACCAAGGCAGCTCAAGAGTTAAGAAGCAAGAACCACACCCACAAAGCTGTGGATGCCTGCACTACCGTCCCATGATGATTCTCCTTCTCGAGGGAGCAGTGGGTTAACAAACGGCCACTGGTCTCTGAAAACAAACCACACCCTTTCCTGGAAGCAAAGCTATAGGTTGGGACGACGAGAGAGAACACACGTGTCTATAAATCTGCCTTCAAAAAGTCCCACTTTGGAGATTTTGCTTGCTTACTCTTAAGATATTTCCAGAGAAAAATTTACCCTTTCAGTGTCTCAGATAAAAAAAGAATTAATGGGTGCGTGTGCCCACATTTCCCCACCACGGAAGATCTCTCCACCAGGCTGAGCTGCAAACCGTAGGCAGTTGCTTGTGCCCAAACCGCCAGCGGGTGAGACTTGCCAGCTCAGAGGTCCAGGATGTTTAGACAAGTGATGAAGCCGGTCTCCAGCAGAACTGGAATTGCCATGGGGTGAATCTGAACAAGGCTTCATGTGCCATCGGACAGGAGACAGGAGGCTGAAAGAGCCCTTCGGAGCCCTGAGCTCTCCATCTCGCAATTTGCAGAGATACTTGAGTGTGACCAAACCCACAAGGGGTGGGGGTCGGACCCTAAGATGGAAGGCCCCTCAGGAGGAGCAGGGGAAGATGGGGGAAAACTCCACTCGTTTCTGGCCTCTTTCTTCTTTCGCCCCAGATTCCGTTTACAGAGGAAGACGCATCTGGTCGGGTCTCATGAGGGTCTAGAAACCCCTGGGCTTGAGGATGACTCCTGGTTGTATGCCCCACCCCACCCTCCCTCCACCAAACTGCATCCAGTGGGAAAGGGTTGGCAGTTCCTCCAGTAAGATCAGAGAAAATGGAGAGCTGGGAAACATATATTTTAAATTTTTAAGTATATACATCTTTAAAATAATTTTATTTATTTATTTGGCTGTGCCAGGCCTCAGCTGGGGCGTCTTGTATCTAGTTCCCTGACCAGGGGTGGGGCCTGGGCCCCCTGCATTGGGAGTGCAGAGTCTTAGCTGCTGGACCACCAGGAAAATCTCTAAGTAGATAAATTTAAAATTAATTTTTCCTTTAAAAAATTAAGAGTTTCTGTGCCCAGAAGAATCCTGTGTTGAAGCCAGCCTGAACAGCACTGTAATTCTCTCGGTCACATGGAGATAAATGAAGATCCAGAAGGAAAGCAAGATACACAGGGGGTGAGCCGCATGATGCCTGCTCAGACCTGCTAACGGTGTCCAGCCAGAGCACCGTGGGAGGAGCAGCCAAAGAGGGCTCTTTTCCTTCTGAGCCTGCAGATCAGAGGAGGCTTCCTGGAGGAGGTGACATTTGAGTAGAAGATGGGGATGAAGATAGAGATTTGTACCAAAGGATGTGGAGCTCTGAATGTCATACTGAAGTTTTCTGTGGAAAATGAGGTGTCACTGAAGGATTTTGAGCAGAAAGATAACCTGGGTCTTGTCTCAGTGGCCACGTAGAGATTAGATTGCTCTGGTGGGAGAGATTAAAAGCTAGGAGACCCGTAAGGATGTTGCAGTCATTCAGATGACCAGCGATAAGGCACTGCTCTGGAGACCAGGGAAACTGGGCAACGATGCGAAAGCACATTCCAGGGAGCCAGACTGGGCAAGTCTCAGTGAATAACCGGATGCTGAGGGTCAAAGGGAGACAGTGCAGGCTTTCTCTCCTGGGTGCCGTGGTGCGTGGGGGAACCTGGGGAACTCGGGAGCAGTGTGAGTGGGGAAGAAGCCGAGGGTGATTGGGGTCAGGTAGGACTTGAGATGTTTGAGAGGTTTCCTGATGGAGACAGTCTACCAGCAGTTGGAAATCTGATCACAGACAGAGCAAGAAGAAAATGTCGGCATCATCGCCTCTGAGGACTGAATCATGAATAATTTTTGTTTGCCTGTTTTTAGGACCCTGTCTGTTGCTCGGCATGCGTTACTTGTCTGGTTATAAGAGAGAATATGCTTTTTTTTTTTTTTTTCAATAGTAACAGGGACATTCCTGGTGGTCCAATGGTTAAGAATCCACCTTGCATTTCAGGGGACTCGGGTTCAGTCCCTGGTCGGGGAACTAAGACCCCACATGCCAAGGAGCAACTCAGGCCACACGCCACAGCTCGAGAGTCTGCGCCCCTCAACAAAAGAGCCGAGCGCCACATGAAGACTCAACGCAGCCAAATAAATAAATTAATAAATAAAGACCATTGACTCATTCACAGAATTGTTATATATATATATACGTATGTGTGTATCTCGACAGCAGCAGACAGGTGGGGATCTGGGAGATCAGGGCAGAACTGAGGAACGAGACTCGGCAGCAGCCAGTCAGCCTGGCGCAGACAGCGCCGTGACCCAGTACCTCCTCTCTGCTGGGCTCTGGGAAACGAGGCGGTGGCCGTGGCAGGCGCAGTCCGCACCCTCAGAGCCCCGAGGACCCGGTAGGCGCCCGGAGGGGAGAGGCGTGCAGGTGGCCCTCTTGGCAAAAAAGCAAGCAAGCGCAGGTTCTGGAAGCTGCACAACTGGATGGATGGCTGGGCAAAACTTCTACACTCTGGGCTTCTCCAGTGGCTCGGTGGTAAAGAATCCGCCTGCCAGTGCAGTGGGTTCAGCCCCTGACACCGGAGGACCCCACGTGCCACGGAGGAACGACTGAGTCTGTGCCCTTGAGCCCGAGCTGCGTGATAAGAGAAGTCGCTGCAATGAGAAGCCAGCCCACCGTGACGGAGAGCAGTCCCCGGTCTCCACAACTAGAGAAAAAGCCAGAAGGCCCAGCACAGCCAAAACCAAAAAATTTTTTCTACATTCTCGTAGGCTCTGGGAGAAGAAGGCAGGGATAGCTGGTCCCTCGGAAAGTACTTGGATCACAGAGACCATTCATACTGGAGCAAGGGCATTCTCCTTCCTGGGAGGATAAGACTGAAGATGTTATGTCTCTGGGTTTCAGCTGAACATTTGACAGAGGTGCTCCGGCTGCATCTCTGGGTGGATTTCGACACCATGGGCTGAGGCGGGTTGAGAGACACAGACTCAGAGAAGGCTCGTGGACCAGAGGCAGAGTTGTGACGAGTGGGTCAATGGCAAGCAAGAGGAAGGTCTTGGGATCTCACGCGTCTCCTCTCGGCTCCACCCTGTTCATCATTTTTTTTAAAAAAAGAAAAACCGAGAAATAGATGCTGGCTCAGGATCAAGGACTTAAGCAAACGTCTCTGGAAAAAAGAACTGGAGGCCCTTTGGGGTGGGGAGCCCCATCAGGGGGTATGTTTGAGCAGCCCCTGGAGGACACCTTCCATGAGCAGGAAGGCCAGAGTCCTGGAGGAAAAGGTGTAGTGGCCACCCTACCACCCTTTCCAGCACCAAGCCCCTTCCCATCTACAAGAGCCCTTTGGAGCAACCACCTAGAAGCCCGCCATCTTGGCAAACCCGACGTGATTACCACTGAGCAGTTGGGTTCTGGGTGGCACGGGGTCCCTGCCGTCAGTCATACCTGGGTTTCCATCCGAGCCGCGCTTGTTCAGGTGTGTGCCCTTGAGACAAAGCACGCCAGCCCCCCTCCAGGGTCAGCCGCCCCCCGCCAGTCCTCTTGTCTGCGCTGTGTCCCCACCTGGCCCACCCCACGAGGCCACCCCATTCTCAGCACCCTCTTTCCTCTGAACCACCCTCAGCAGCCCCCCACCCCCCGGGCCCTCGTTAGCCGTTCTGTAAACCACAACGCTCGTTTTCTTTTTCTTCTCCTTGGCTTCCAGTCTTTGCAGTAAGACCAGGGGCTCTGCAGGCGAGAGCCCAGCTGCTGCTTCTGGGGATGACCCGGGGCCCGTCTTGCTTGAGACACACTGTTGGGGAGCACACGCTGTTGTCTCGAAGGCAGGTGCTGCCCGGGAGTTTGGGGTCATCCCAACGGAAGAGCTCACGGCAATTCCCGAGTGACAAAGTGGCCCGTAACTCCAGCTTGGATTGGTCAAGACTGTCACCAGGGAGAAGGGAAAAGTCTACGGAGTCTGTCGTTCGCGCGACAGGCAGAGCTCTGCCTTCTGTCTCACAGCCTCTTTGCTTGCTGCCTGCCTGTCCCCCTCCTCAGAGCGTTCTACTCCTGGTTACCCCTGAGGTCCCTCCACCTGGGCAAGGTCAGAACTCCAGCTCTGTCCATCCTGAGCACAGGCGGCTCCCGGCAGTACTTGTTCATGGTCTCCATGCATTTGGGCAATGCTGTATCACCAACTGTTTTCCTTGCCCTGGAGCTCTGTCCCCAGCACTTAGCCAGCTGCCTGTCACACCGCAATCAATCAATCAAGGCTGGTCCAGCAATTGAATGAACACTCTCCGGCTCCAGCCAATATACGTGACCCGCCCACCAGTGTCTCTCCAAGCCATCCTGTTAGAGGATCGCTCAGGGAGGGGTGCTGGCCTGGCTCACACCCCCCATTTATCCTGGAAGTCAGAGGGCAGAGGAGAGCCCCAGGTCAGTCCTGGCAGTAACAGACCGGCCAATCGGCAAAAAGTCGGGGAGGAGCCGCTGCGGGTTTTCTCAGCTCGGTTCTGTTCAATTCCCGTCCTGCACTGCCATCTCCAGGGCACCAGGGCACTCTGAGACGATCAGAGGTGCGGCCAGCTTGGCCGGAACCACACAATCACCCTCATAATCAGAGCATTTGATCCGAGGAAGGTCAGAGCCCTGGAGAAGGACTTGCTCGTCGCTGCTGTGCAACGGTGACGCCCACTGCCTGTCCCCGACTCCACAAGCGGGGGAGAGCTGGGGCCAAGGCAGGAGGTGCCCTGGACCAGTGCTTATCCCAGGGCCACGTGCCTGGCAAGCACCCAGGATCGTGCAAAGTACAGATTCCGTGGCAGTGGGCTGGGGTGGGGCCTGCAGGTCTGCATCTCTAGCAGATGTCCGATGCTGGCGCTGCTGGCCTGACACAGCAGTCCATCCTGACGCTCAAACTGTGGTCCGAGGGCTCTGACGTCAGCACCCCCACAGGGTCTTGCTGCTCACGATGCTGTCCCCATCCGGGCGGCAGCAGCAGCAGCACCTGGGAGTCTGTTAAAATACAGAGCCTCAGGCCCCACCTCAGACTTTCTGGATCAGAATCTGTATTTAAACCAGATCCGCAGGGGATTCACAGACACAGTCAAGTATGAGATGCTCCGCTCAAGAACCCTGGTCCTTAAGGCCAGCTGCATGTTGAAACCATCCGCCGAGCTCTTAAAAAATGACCCTCATGTAATCTGTGTTGGCTACAATCTGCATATCAGGGATTTTTTTTTTCAACTCCCCAAGTGATTCTAACAGAAAACAAAGTCTAACTGCTTTTCTTTCTATTAGAATAGTTTATCAATATTTTATTAAATTTTGCTAATAGTTTTCTTAATATCTATAGGAAACTTTTTCTCCGGGGAAGATACAGAAATAGCCAACAAGCACAGAAAAGATGCTCGGCATCAGGTAAGCAGTAGGGAAACGCAGGAGAAAACCAGAGTGAGGTGCCACTTCCCACCTACTAGGAGGGATATCATTGTATCAGTGGGCAGTAAAAGCTGCCGTGAGCACAGGCAGAAACTGGGACCCTCGCATGTTGCCAGTGGAATGTAGAGTGACGTGGTGCCCACAGCCTGTCAGCTCCTCCAAAAGTTCAAATGGAGCTGCCGTATGACCCCGCAGTTCCACTCCTAGCCATTTACCCTAAAGAATTGAAAGCAGAGAATCAGACATTTGTTCACGCAAGCTCATGCCGCATTACTAACAACAGCTCAAAAGTAGACACAACCCAAGTGTTTACCAGCAGGTGAATGGATAAACAACATGTGGTCTAGCCACACACGGACTATTACTCACCCGTGGACAGGAGGGAGTGGTGTGACGCATGCCACACTTTGGGTGGCTTTGCAAACATTAAAAGACGCTCACTCCTTGGAAGGAAAGCTATGAGCAACCTAGAGAGCATGTTCAAAAGCAGAGACATTACTTTGCCGACTAAGGTCCGTCTAGTCAAGGCTAGGGTTTTTCCTGTGGTCATGTATGGATGTGAGAGTTGGACTGTGAAGAAGGCTGAGCGCCGAAGAATTGATGCTTTTGAACTGTAGTGTTGGAGAAGACTCTTGAGAGTCCCTTGAACTCCAAGGAGATCCAGCCAGTCCATTCTGGAGATCAGCCCAAGGATTTCTTTTTTGGGCTCCAAAATCACTGCAATGGTGACTGCAGCCATGAAATTAAAAGGCGCTTACTCCTTGGAAGAAAAGTTATGACCAACCTAGATAGTATATTCAAAAGCAGAGACATTACTTTGCCGACTAAGGTCCGTCTAGTCAAGGCTATGGTTTTTCCTGTGGTCATGTATGGATGTGAGAGTTGGACTGTGAAGAAGGCTGAGCGCCGAAGAATTGATGCTTTTGAACTGTGGTGTTGGAGAAGACTCTTGAGAGTCCCTTGAACTCCAAGGAGATCCAGCCAGTCCATTCTGGAGATCAGCCCAAGGATTTCTTTAGAAGGAATGATGCTAAGGCTGAAGCTCCAGTACTTTGGCCACCTCATGCGAAGAGCTGACTCATTGGAAAAGACCCTGATGCTGGGAGGGATTGGGGGCAGGAGAAGAAGGGGACGACCGAGGATGAGATGGCTGGATGGCATCACAGACTCAATGGACGTGAGTCTGAGTGAACTCCGGGAGTTGGTGATGGACAGGGAGGCCTGGCGTGCTGCGATTCACGGGGTCGCAAAGAGTCGGACACGACTGAGCGACTGAACTGAACTGAACTGAAGCTAAAGAGGCCGGGCAGGAAAGAACAGCAGCACAGGAGCCCTATTACGTGATGTACCTGGACCAGGCAGATTCCCAGAGGCAGACATGTTCTCCTGCGTCTTCAAAAAGCCGAGTTCTTGGACCCTCTTCTTCCAGTCTATTGCAAAGTGGTCAGGGTCCTTCTTCGTCAGCTAAGACACCTCAGTTTCACCAAGAAAACTCCTCATGTCTTCCAGTTCTTAAAGGGAGAGTAATCTGTCCTAAAGACTTTGCACATTTTTCAGTTTACTCCTGGGACATTTCATCTTTTATTGTAAAAGGGATCTTCTGTTTCTTTCATTTATTTATTTTAATTGGAGGATCACTGCTTTACAGGGTTCTGTTGGTTTGTGCCCTCCATCAGCATGAGTCAGCCATAGCGTGCGGATCTTCTAAGGAGGTGTTATCTGTATATAGAGCTGCTATTGATTTCTTTCTTTTTTTTTTTTTTTGCTGCATACCCACCCTTCTGTTTTCGATACTGATCGATTGATTTGGCTGCGTTGGGTCTTGCAGCATGTCAGACGTTCCCCAGCCAGGGATTGAACCCAGGCCCCCTGCACTGGGAGCGCAGGTTCTGAGCCACTGGACCACCAGCGAGGCCCCTACCCGTCTTATGGTAGTTTCCCAACGGCCGTAAGGAAACTGGCAGTTCCCTAGAACAGGACGTAAGGTAGAGCTGACGTCACATACAAGAAAATCTTCCGTGAGTTTTACATGCGCTGAAGGACCAGACTTGAGTCTTCTTCCCACTGAGTTTTGTAAAATATTAACAGATGACAAGCCTATAGAAACCACCCCTGGATGCCATTAAAAGGTCAGATTGCTAAAGAGGTTTCTAAAGACTGATTTCTGACTTCTGTGCTTTCTTGCCATGGACCAGGAAATGCTGGACAGACCAGGAGGGGCCACAGACTTAACATTTTGAGCATCATTGCTTTTTTTCAATCGGGGTATAGCCAGTTAACAATACTGAGGTGGTTTCCGGTGGACAGCGAAGAGACTCGGCCATGTATACCCATACATTCGTTCTTTCCCAAATCCCCCTCCCATCCAGGCTGGTATACAACACTGAGCAGAGTTCCCTATGCTGCACAGGAGGTCCTTGTTGGTTATCCACTTTAAATCTAGCAGTGTGTACCCGACCTTCCCAAACTTCCTATCCTTCCCCCCTGCAGCCGTAAGTTCATTTTCTAAATCTGTGAGTCTCTTTCTGTTTTCTAAGTAAGTTCATGTGTAACATTTCTTTTTAGATTCCACTAACAAGGGATGTCCTACGATATTTCTCCTTCTCTGTCTGACTTCCTTCACTCAGTATGACTGAATGTTATTGCTTTAGACCTTGTCTCCAACTTCATTAAATGTTAGAATTCCAACCCTATACTCTGTAATACGTTCTCACGCGTTGTTACCAAACTCTGTTTATTACTGCAAGATCAGACTGCTTCTACAAATACAGGAACCTGGATTATTAAGTGTGTGTGTGTAGTAGACTTTTTATTTCTAAAACCAGAAAAAAATGAAGAATACAGGACATTCCAGAGATAGATATGCTAATAGATCTTGATATTGAAAAAGTTCCTGGATTGTCTCCAGGTTTGAGGGAGTGAAACACCGCCAGAGGAAACTGGGCCAAAAGTAAAGTTTAAAAATTCTGAGCAAATTACGGTTTGGTGACGAGGGACAGTGGAGTCTTTAAAAACAGAGGCTTCGGAGAAGCTGTCTGCCGTTAACAGTGGATCAGCGTCCCAGGCAGCACGCACGGCCTTGCGGCTCCTGCAGCAGCAGAACTGCCTCCGCGTCTGGGGCCCTGGAATTAACACGCTGGCCCGTGTCTTGCAAGAGCTTCATGGCACTTCTCAGGACCAGTGGTATCTGGGAGCCGCCAGCTCCTCCGCCCTGCTGGCAGGGGGACACGTCACGCACGGCAGGGACACCGAGTCTTCCTGCTGGATCCTGGGGGCCGCAGGGCACGGCTGGGCCTCCCCACCCTGCTGGCGGGCGGTGAGACTTGTGGATGCCCTGCAGCCCGAGCATCCTGTTTTAAAGTCAACCATCGGTGCCACTGAGGAAGGCGAGGCTTCCAAAGCGTGTGTTCTTTCCGAGATGAGGTGTGATGTAAACACATTTTGTTTTTTTGTTTTTAATATTTATGTATTTGACCACACCGGGTCTTCGTTGCAGCATACAGGATCTTTAGTTGCAGCATCTGGGATCTAGTTCCCTGTCCAGGGATCGAACCCAGGCGCCCTGCATTGGGACCACAGAGTCTTAGCCACTGGACCGCCAGGGAAGTCCCCAGACACTCGTAAGGACTCCTCACAATTGTCCCTGGGGGACTCCACAGTTGACTGAAACCTCACACTCGCTGCCTCTTTAACTCGTGACGAGTTTGGGTGATGAGGGCGAGGGCTGTCATCAGTGGAAAAAAACGATCCCATCTGCAGCTTGAGCCCTGGTTCTCCCTTCTGGAGCCCTATTTGCTCATCTTTAAAATGGGTCCAAGGGTTGCTGGGAGGACCACAGTGATGACTACATGGCTGTTGCAAGCAGCAGTTAGGAAGGCTGGGTACACTTGCATTAAACTCATGGGTTCCTCTTGGGGGCTTCATGAACGCTTCCTGCAGGCTGAGCCCCAACTGAAGATTGCAAAGGCAGCTGTGAGTGAGACACACTAGACTCCCGGGAATGGACGAGACAGACAGTGAACCGCAATCCGCGTGATAAGGGCTGCGAGAGCTGTGCGCTGCCTGAGCAGGGCAGCGCTCCAGAGGCCTCCAGAGAAGACGCCTCAGCCACAGCTGGGTCAGGAGGCTCTGATCCTGAAGCCCCTTCCCTGTGGCTGGAGCCAAGGGCAGTAGGACAGATGGAGGGGCCTGGATCCCTCAGTCCCAGCCCGGCTCCACCCTCTAACCCTGGGCAAGTCACTTTGCCTGGAAGCATCATCTTCTCAATCCCTAAAAAGAGCTAAGATCACCTGTGTTTAGTGACTTTTTTAATATATAATTAAATATTTTTAAAGTATCTATTTATTTGGCTGTGCCAGGCCTTAGTTGTAGCACGCAGGATCTAGTTCCCAGAACAAGGACAAACCCAGGCCTCCTGCGTTAGGAGCACAGAGCCGTAGCCACTGGCCCATCAAGGAAGCCCCTCTGTGTAGCGATTTTTAAAACATGACTCCAAAAATCTTTGACATTCCTCCGGCCAAGAGGTCAGTCTCCATCACCTCTCCTTGAAGCTGGGCAGGTTTCCAGTTGCTCCAACCAACCACGTATGACTATGACTTCCAGGGATATGTCTTAAAATAGGCCCTTTCCACCTGCTCCTTTGGGCACCTTGCTTTTTGCAAGAAGTCCACTTGCCCTGAGACCACCACACGGAGGAAGCCACAGACGGGCAGCCCCGTCTGAGCCTCCAGCTGACGGCCAGCATCACCTGCCAACCTGGACATCCAGCCCCATCCAGCCATCAGCTGCCCACACCTCCCCACCTCCTGGTACCACCGAGACCCGCCCCCACCACCTCCAAGTGAGAGGGCTGAGCCATCAGATTGTGAGTCAGACAAGACGGTTGTCTTACACTAGTAAGCTCAAGGGTCATCTGTCCCCTGGTTTTAGTGATGGGAGCACCTCTCTCTCTGCCCTCACTTCTGAAAACTCTCTTGCTCACCAGCTCCTACCACCACGTCTTTTTTCTGTTCCTCAAACACACTGCAGTGGTTCTGGCCTCGGGTGTTTTCCAGGAGCCATCCTCTCTCTCTCTCTCCCTGGAAATTCCCCTCCCTTCCCCCATCTTCCCTGGCCGTCTCCTTATCTCTAAGGTCTCTGTTCAAACAGGCAGGCCTCAGAGGGCTCCTCGGGTCACCTGATCCAGATTAGCTCAGATCAGGAGCTGCTGTCACATCCAGAGGCTTCTTAAACCCTTAAGCAGCATCTGCTAGCTTTCTGTTTGTGTTTGTTGACTGTCCTCTGCCAGACACAGTCCTCGCGAGGAAAGCCCTCCCCGACTTTGATCTCCCGTGTATCCCCCTGCTCCTTGCAGAAAGTCTAGCACAACTTAAGCATGGATCCGTGCCAATTAAATAAATGAATATACAAGAAGGACACAGCCACGAGGGGAGGAGAGAGACACACATTTCTGTCAGAGAACAGCAAGAAGTGACGAGGGTGGCGCGTTCCGGGTCAGAAAGACACCTGGTTGGGCCTCCTGGGGTTTGAGGTGACACAGGCAGGATTAGAGGGGTCCAGCCCTTTTAAAACATAGGATATTTTCACAGCAAGAAAATTAGGCACGTGATCTCACTGGGGGGAGGGGAGGAGATGGTAAAATACATGTAACATACAATTTACTTGCCTTAACTGTTTTTAAGTATACATTCTGCGTGTGCATGCTCAGGCGTGTCCGACCCTTTTTGACTCCATGGACTGTAGCCCTCCAGGCCCCTCTGTCCATGGGATTCTCCAGGCAGGAGTACTGGAGTGGGCAGCCATTTCCTCCTCCAGGGGAGCTTCCCCAGCCAGGATCAAACTCGACTCTCCCGTGTCTCCTGCCTGGCAGGCGGATTCTTGACAAGCTCAGTTCAGTCGCTCAGTCGTGTCCGACTCTGCGACCCCAGGGACTGCAGCAGGCCAGGCCTCCCTGTCCATCACCAGCTCCCCGAGTTCACTCAGACTCATGTCTGTTGAGTTGGGGATGCCACCAGGGAAGCCCCTTAAGTGTACAGTTCGGTGGTGTTCGGACGTTCACACTGCTCCCCTCCGCAGCCCCGGTGTCCGTGAATCTGCCTATTCTAGACACCTGGCGGACGTGGAATCATAAAACCCGTGTCATTGTGAGTCTAGATTGTTCTCCGCGGCCCACGCACGTTAGACAGCACATGCTGAGACTAACTGGAGAAGGCGATGGCGCCCCACTCCAGCACTCTGGCCTGGAGAACCCAGGGACGGGGAGCCTGTGGGCTGCAGGCCATGGGGTCGCTAAGAGTCGGGCACGACTGAGCGACTTCACTCTCACTTTTCACCTTCATGCACTAGAGGAGATGGCAGCCCACTCCAGTGTCCTTGCCTGGAGAACCCAGGGACGGGGAGCCTGGTGGGCCGCCGTCTATGGGGTCACAGAGTCGGACACGACTGAAGCGACTCAGCAGAGCACAGGGACTTGGCAGCAGCAGCTGGCTAACACGACACGCTTTCTGCTCCGCTTCCTAAGGGGGACAGCAGCTCCACCGCGTGCGCACAGCACGCTCTGGTCGCCGCTCACCAGCACGGGCGGACGGCGTGCCCGGGCTCTCTTCGGGGCCCGGTGAACCCTGCCCGGGGTGGGGACGGCCGGTGCGCGCCGAGGACACAGCCAGGGAAGGCCACCGCCTGTGCCCCGCCGAACGGGCGAGGGCCGGCCCAAGTCACAAGGCCCGGAGCAGCGGGGCAGGGCCGGGCGAGGCGGCCCCGGGGCCCAGCCCATCCACCCTTCCCGGCCGCCGGCCTCCCCTTCCCGGCCGCGGGCCCCGCCCGGCGCAGCCCCGCCCCGCGCGCCCCGCCCCGCC
>SJXQ01011093.1:221205-231350 GCA_006408695.1 Aepyceros melampus | reverse complement strand
GGGCGCCACGTGGTGCGCACGTGGTCCCGCCTGGCGCCGCGGCCGCCCCTCCCCCACCGTGCGGGCGGCCCCGGCGCCCCCTAGCGGCGGGCGCGGGTGGGGCGCCGCGCTGCAGTCGCGCCTGCGCACAACGCGTCACGACGCGCCTTCCGGTGTGCGCCGTGGTCGGGCCGCGCCCGTTACGTCGCCGTGAGGCCGGCGGCGCGTCCGGGGACGCACGTGCGGGGCTGGCGGGGCCCGGGGCTCAGCGCCCCGCCCGCTCGGGCCTGAGCGCAGACCTCGGGCCGCTGGGTTGTGATGACGCTGGGCAGTGTGCGCCGGCTGGACGCCGCCCGGGCCGGTGCCCGCAGGTGCTGTGTAAATGCTCGGTCAGATCAGTAAACGCAGGGCGAGTTAATCGGTAACTATTCAGGAAATGCTGCTTGAGTTTTTTGTTACCTCGCCTACTCTTTGTAAGTGTTGTTTATGGGATTCTGCGTAAAAAGCTTCGGCTTCCCTTGGCTCTGTGGTCAAGAATCCGCCTGCCGGTACAGGAGACGCAGGTTCGATCCCTGGGTCAGGAAGATCCCCTGGAGAAGGAAATGGTAGCCCACTCCAGGATCCTTTGCCTGGAGAATCCCATGGACAGAGGAGCCTGGCGGGCTGCAGTCCATGGGGCCACAAAGACTTGAGCACGACTGACCGACTCTAACAACGACATGCAAACAGTTTGGCTCAGAGTCAGCTCTGAGGGCTTCCCTGGCGGCCAGATGGTTCAGTCTGCCTGCAATGCAGGAACCCTGGGTCAGGAAGACTCCCTGGAGAAGACAATGGCAACCCACTCCAGTATTCCTTCCTGGAGAATTCCGTGGACAGAGGACCCTGGTGGGCTACAGTCCATGGGGTCACACACAGTTGGACGCGATGCGGCTGCTGACACTTAGCCCTGAGCCTATGGTAGTTACTGTTATGGCTGTTGCCTTTTATTTTTTGTCCTTTTGAGTTTATTCTGTTAAGTGTAAAAAATTTGAGCTGCGCCTTACCAAGGTTAAAACGACTTTCCCCTTTTTCTGCCATTTTATCCTGAAGACTCATAATTGCCACTGCTGGTTGTTCTGTACAATTCGTTCTCAGAAGTTTACCACTTCCGTGTTTTTAAAATAAAAGAGTATGTGCCGGGACACTGCCCCAGGTCCTGAGGAAGATGGATCCCACCCTGGTAAGAGAAAAGCTAAAAGTGATTTCTTACAAAGGAAATCAGGAAGTACTTACCCTAAAGGTCAGGCCGATGGCACCTGTGTAACAGCTGGCAGGTGAAGAGTGCGTATTTACACACGAACATTTATTATAAACTTTACTAATACACTGCGTGTGCAGCGCCCTTTTGAAGACGGGCAGCTTTTAGGCAGCAGACATTGTTTTCCCACAGTTTGGTGTGTGTGTGTGCTCGGTTGCATCCCTCTCTTTGGGACCCCATGAACTGTAGCCCACCAGGCTCCTCTGTGCATGGAATTTTCTGGGCAAGAACACTGAAGTAGGTTTCCATTTCCTTCTCCAGGGGATCTTCCCAACCCCAGGATCAAACCCTCCTCTTGCATCCCTCGCGTGGGCTAGCAGATTGTCCACCACTTGTGCCTCCTGCAAATCTGAGCTTGGTGCTTGTTTCCTCCCCTCCGAGGCCTCTCTGCTTGGCTGGGGGAGGTGAGCGTCTTCCTGTCCTCACGTGCTCGTCCTTCTATGCGTGCCTGCGTTCTGACCTCCTTTGCCAAGGGCACCAGTCTCAGAGCTACCTGGTGACCTCGCTTTGCCTCACCTCTGCAGAGGCCTCGTCTGCAGAGAAGGTCATGCTGTGAGGTGCTGGGGGTTAGGGCATCCACATGTGAATTCAGAGGGGACACAGTTCAGCTATCACAAACCCCAGGTTTACAGATGTGGACGCTGAAGTAGAGAAAGGCCACGTCACTTGCATGAAACCATGTAGCTAATAAGGAACAAGCCAGGACTCACGCCCAGGGAGCCTTACTCCCTACTTTTGGACTGAACGTGTATGCCCCCCGCCCTGCCTCCCACCCCCAGATTCTTTTGCTGAAACACTAATCAGCCAGGTCATGAGGGTCCTCACGGATGGGATTGGCACCCTTATAGGAAGAGACGCAACAGCGATATTTCTCACCCTCCTCCCACCCCCGCCCACGTGAGGAGGAGGAGAGAAAGCAGCCGTCGACAGAGCAGGGGGCAGGTTCTCACCAGGCAGCAGATAAGCTGACACCTTGGCCGTGGGCATCCCCACCTCCACACCATCAGAGATAAATGGCTGTTGTCTAAGCCACCCAGTCCATGGTATTCTTGTTAGAGCAGCTGAGCTACGTAAGACACTCCCACTGTCAACCCCTGCTCTAGCGCCTCGGAGAACTTGCTGTGAAACACTGCCGTGGCACCGTAGGACCGCAGTCAACCGTGTCGTCGCTTCCCACCTGCAGACACAGGGCCGGGCACCCGGCCTGAGTTCCCAAGGGTGCTCCCATGCTGACGGGGGCTTGGCAGTCATCAGACAAATGAAGGGGAAGGGCCCGGGCCAGGAACACCTCCCCGGACAGCCTTCTTCTACCACCACCCCCTCCACCCCACCCCGTTCACCCTGGGAACAAACGCAGCCCCAGAAAGCACCCAGCCCTATGGGCTCCAGGCGGGCAGTGGTTTCCAGGCCTGGGTGGGCCAGGTTGCTCTCCTTCCTATTTAACGGCCCCTCCCCCCACCGCAACTGGTCCCCTTCCTCGCACATCACAAGCCCACCTCACTCCTGTGGTCACAGGAGGCCCCGCTTAGCCTGCCCACAGCCTGGCCAGGCATCACATCCCTATCCCCAGGCCTGGAGGCGGAGTCATCAGGCCGCCTCCTGCAGTCGGCCCCCTCCGCCCCTGCCTCCTGTTTTCTGCTGTGTTTCACGGGAGAAGGGCTTCCCTGGTGGCTCAATTGGTAACGAATCTGCCCGCAATGCGGGAGACCTGGGTTCGATCCCTGGGTCAGGAAGATCCCCTTGGGGAGGGCATGGCAAACCCACTCCAGTGTACTTGCCTGGAGAATCCACGGACAGAGGAGCCTGGGGGCTACAGTCCATGGGGCCGCATAGAAGTGACTTTCACAAGAGAAACCAAGTGGGCCAGGTTGCTCTCCTTCCTATTTAACGGCCCCTCCCCCCACCGCAACTGGTCCCCTTCCTCGCACATCACAAGCCCACCTCACTCCTGTGGTCACAGGAGGCCCCGCTTAGCCTGCCCACAGCCTGGCCAGGCATCACATCCCTATCCCCAGGCCTGGAGGCGGAGTCATCAGGCCGCCTCCTGCAGTCGGCCCCCTCCGCCCCTGCCTCCTGTTTTCTGCTGTGTTTCACGGGAGAAGGGCTTCCCTGGTGGCTCAATTGGTAACGAATCTGCCCGCAATGCGGGAGACCTGGGTTCGATCCCTGGGTCAGGAAGATCCCCTTGGGGAGGGCATGGCAAACCCACTCCAGTGTACTTGCCTGGAGAATCCACGGACAGAGGAGCCTGGGGGCTACAGTCCATGGGGCCGCATAGAAGTGACTTTCACAAGAGAAACCAGGTCTGCGGCCCCAGCGCTCGGCAAGGCCCGGATGCTGCTTCCTGGGCCAGCCGGTGCGCAGGCCGCACCCCCAGCCGCAGCCCAACGATCAAAGGCCCGGGCCCTGGAGCCTGCGCAGTGGTCTGTTGAAACCTCGGGGTGGGTCCCTGTTTATCTCTCCCTTTAGTGCCTCCGAGGCCAGAAAAGGAGTCAAACAAAACCTCTTTCCTAAGCCAAGAGGACTTTCTAGGGAGCGAGAGGAAGAGCTGAGCCAAGTCTCCCAGTGTAACACGAGCTGCCTGCCTGGGCCTCCCCGACTCACCGACGGGAACAGGAGTGCACTGGGGAGGGGTCCGGACCGCGACCCGTTGCCCTGGTGACCCCAGAAGGCTGCAGCAGGAGAGCCAGCAAGGGATCCTGGCCTGCGTGCACGCGCCCCCCTCACCACCACCACCTTGATTTATTTTAAAAACCAAGTCGACCCAATTAAATGATGGTTTTTTTTTTTAAGTAGACACACACTCGGAGGGTGGGAGAGAGAAACAGAGAGCCCATCTCCTTTCTTTCCCCGACGTCACCTGAATCTCAGCCCCTTTGTCTGCTGCCGCCAGCTGCCTGAGCCAGCAGTGAGAAAGAGCCCGATGCATGAGGAGCGATGCGCCTGCCTCACTGCTCTGTGAGCAGAAGCTGGGCTTCTCTCTGTGAGCAGGGCTCGGCCCAGCCCAGACGCCAGCAGGCCCTCGCTCCCCCAGAACCAGACCTGTTGCCTCTGGCCCCGTGTCCCAACTGTCCTGTTCCAGAGAGAGATGGCCTTTTCATCCAAACACTGGGGCGCTTTTTCAGGCAGGAGGGGCAGCAGTCCTGGGTGTTTATGCCTCTCAGCACAGATACGTTCTTCTTCATTAAAATTTAATTCAAAAGAGAAAAAAGAAAAAGCTGGCTCAGAGGGCATCGGCGTATCGTCTGTTTAGATTTCAGGGCAGAAGTCCGTCCAAAAGCGGTGCAGAGCGTTAGCCTGGAAAACCAGATGAATGAAGAGACAGCAGTTGGTGGAAAGGGCCTCCGCCTTGGCCTCGCCACACACGGCAGGGGCGTGATTCCCGGCACAGATTCGGGCCTGCCTGGGCCGCAGCTTCGCTCTGCATTAGGCCCCGCCTTGAACACGACCTTGGGCTCTGAGCACAGGCCTTCCTCCTTCCGTCCTGAGCCTGTGACAAGTCCTGGGTCCCGTCGAGGAGGTGTCATTTCCCTGTTTTACAGCTGAGAACAGCGAGGCTGCCCCGGGCCAAGCGGGGGCCCAGCTCCAGTCGCGGGAAGAGACCACTTAGCACAGATGTAAGAGCGAAGCCCAGGGCCACCTTGCTCCCGAGTCCACACTCCTTCCCCTGAACTCGGCCGCTTGAATAATTTAAGAGAACCCACTTTGGGGCAGTGGGGACGAGGGGTTCATGTGCTGCTGCCCAGAGACGGGGGGACAGAGTCTCACGTGATAGCATCCACGCGGGGCTTCCACCCAAGAGAGCAGATGCTCTTCTCGCAAAAAGAAACCCGAGAGTCAAATCCTGCCCCCTGACTTATGCTCAGAGAATCCCACCCTTTCTGCAGGGTGTAACCGAGCTAAACGTCTGGAATTCATGCCTGTCAGGTGTGCAGGTGGTCCGGCCTGGCACGCGCTGTAATCACATTGCAGGGGAAATTGCCAGCATGACAGTTAAAAAGTATTTCTGGAGCTTTGCTATGCTCGTGAGGGTTGTTGTTGTTTTTATTTTTTTAATTAAAAATAATAGCACTGTCCTAGGAGAGATGATTATAATGATAACTCTAGAGGTTACAAAGGAGCCGTCACACCAGAGAAGCTGAGAAAATGTAGGCTACAGCTGAAGCCCAATCACTGTGATTCCAGGAAGCCCTAAGGTCTCTGATGGCCAATCCAAAAAAAAAAAGCTTCTAATAATTCCATAGTTTTGTGTTTTGCTTTATGGTTTGCAGCACAAAGCAATGCACAGGGGCCCATCCCCCAAATCCAGAGACCTTCCTCCCACCCCATTCCCAGCACAGGTTTTTATTTTTCCCAAACTGGAGACTGGCAGGAAGCCACACCTTTGCGCTGAATAGAGAACTGACAGTGAGGAAAGGCTGGTACTTAGGTTCTCAGCTTGCCCCCTTCCCCTGCTGTGGCTGTCCTTCCAGAGCTCCAGTTTATACAGTTTTGCAAAGAGTAATTGATCAGCGTCTGTGCTGTGCAGTTACTTAAAGTGACGTCCACTAAGGATCTCTAATAACACAGGGAAACACCCCGTAAGGTGAAGTGGATAAAGCAAGATAGGAGATCAGGCTCGTGCATGTTCTGCAGAAAATGCGCCCAGCTCTTAAAAGTCATCGGCGGTGAAGTCACGCGTGTGACTGGTTTTCTTTTCGATACGTATTTTCCTAATCTTCTACATCGAGTGAACAGACGTTGCATAGTTGCACCGTGGCGTGTAGTTCCTCAGTGAAATTTAACAGAAACTGGGTAACTCTCTCCTCGTCTTTTTCTCCCACATGGGCCCTTTTCTGATGATTGACTTTCGTGGTCCATTCACGGTCCTTTTATTTAATTCTTGCTGCGGCCGCCGGTTGCTTGGTAACAATCATTGTCACTGATCGCCTTTTCCTCGCTGGTACTCTGTGGCAATGCTGCATTGCAGAGCAAATCGGTGTGAAATGATTTCAAACCAGGGCAATGAAGGAAACTGTCTGACCTCAATTATCACATTTTCCACCTTAGGAGACGTGGCTACCCTGCCAACTCCTCAAAACGTTACATTTAATAAATGAACTAGAAAGAACTATGGCTTACAGACCCGTGGTTCCTGGTTTTCACTCCCACGCCCAGCTGTGAAAAATCTCTCCTTGAGATGCTGCTGGTCTCCAGGACACTGCCCCCTCTCCTGCTGCAGCAAATGCGTTCACAGTGCCTGCCTAGCAGCCCCCTCCCCAGTAGTCTCTATTTCCTTCCACAAGAACCCAGGTTTTTATCCTGGAACCATCTTTCTATCGACTTCAGGAGAGCTAATCTCCTGAGCGAGACTCACAGCTCGGCCAAGAAGAGTGCGGTGGTCACAGAGCCCTCCCTGGGATGTCATTTAGACAAAAGCGCATGCTGTCTTTTTGGCCAGTGAGACACGAGGCAGGGTGGGCTGGGGCAGAGAGGTCCTGAGAAATGAGTGCTCCTAGGAAAGAGATGCGGGAAGCAAAAACGGTCTCCACACCTTGGTTTGGGAAGATGGGGCGCCCGGGGGCCTCGGGTAGACCTGCAGCCACCTCGAAATCAGGAGAGTCGATCCGTCAAGGATGAAGGAGGCCAGCGCTGGGAGAACCTGAGCCCTGGTGGCATCAGAGTCCAGCAGTCACCCCAGGGCCGCCCTTTCTCCTGAGTTCTCGTCAGTAAAGTCGGAACCCTCCTCCATGCTGGAGCCGTGTTTTCTATTAACTGCAGTCAGAGCCTCCCGTTTGAGCCGGCACTGACCTGAAGGTTTGCCTGAGGGGGACCCCCCCTGCTCCCCGCTCATGGGGTAGCCCAGGTCTCCTAGACTATCCCCAGCACTCACCGTCCTGCCTGCGATCCTGGGGCAGAGACCACGAGTGCCCTGCTTCACTCTCCCGAATGCCCCTGTTTCAGATGATCAGTTACGCGTTTGTTGTTATAAACTGAGTTGTGTCCCTGAGAAATCCACCAGCTGAAACCCTACCCCTTGTAACTTGAAGTGGGACCGTCTTTGGAAATCGAGTCAGTGTAGATGTGAGAGTGTTAGTCCCTTAGTCGTGTCTGACTGTTTGCAACTCCATGGATTGTAGCCTGCCAGGCTCCTCTGTCCTTGAAATTCTCCAGGCCAGAATCTTGGAGCGGGTTGCCATTTCCTTTTCCAGAGGATCTTCCCGACCCAGGGATCGAACCTAGGTCTCCTGCATTGCAGGCAGAATCTTTACCAGCAGAGCTACCAGGGAAGCCCCATATCAGGGCGGAGTCGGCTGGGACTCAAGTCCAGTGTGATCAGTGTCCTTATAAAGGGGAAGTTGGAGACAGACACACAGGGAGAGCGAGATGTGCCGCCATGAGCCAAGGAACCACCTACCGGGCAGGGAGCGGGGACAGACAGACCCTCCCCGGAGCCTTCAGGGAGCACGGTCCTGCTGATTCCTTGATCTCAGACCCCAGGGTGTGCAGGAACATTTCTGTTGAAGTTGCTACCTTGGTGGTTCTTCATGACGGTGGCCCTAACAAGCCCATGCAGATCCCACTGCAGGAGTGGCTGAGGGGGAAGGGGCCACTTCTGGTCACAGGTGACCGGGGGCGGTGGCGCTGTAGGGGCCGTGGAGGAAGGGTGGAGCGTCAGCAGGCGGGGCCACTGCCTGGGGAGAGGGCCTGGAAGACTCGGAGAAACACGCGCGCTAAAAGCATGCTTATAGGTGGCCCCCGTTGCCTCCCCTGACTGCAGCGAGATCCCGGCAAAGGATCTGCCCAACTCAAGGGCGTTGGGCTCCTCCGAGGGGAGGAGCCTTCCACTTTGAGTGGCCACAGAGAAAGTGGGCTGGCATATCGTACACTGAGGTGCCCACCCCAGTTCCCACAGATACACCAGTGAAACGACAGAGCAGACACAGACCCGCGTGCATTGATGCTGTTCGCTAAGTCGTGTCCAGCTCTGCGACCCAATGGACTGCAGCACGCCCGGCTCCTCTGTCCTGCACCATCTCCCAGAGTTTGCTCAGGTTCATGTCCGGTGATAGTCAATGCCTTCCAACCATCTCGTCCTCTGTCGTCCCCTCTCCTCTCGCCCTCAGTCTTTCCCAGCTTCAGGGTCTTTTCCAGTGAGTCAGCTCTTCGCATCAGGTGCCCAAAGGACTGGAGCTTCAGTGTCAGTCCTTCCCTCCAGCGAGTGTTCAGGTGGATCTCCTTTGGGATGGACGGGAGCACGTAACCGATGATATTGGCGGCAGTGCAGAGACGTAGTTTTCAACCAGTGGCGCTAAGAAAGTTAGGTATTCACGTGGGAAGAAAAGAAATGAAACCCCTGCCTCACGTTACACACAAAAGTCAGCTCTAGACAGAGTTAAGGATTAAATGTAAAAGGCCAAGCTACAGAGTTTGAAAAAGACATTTGGGAGACCGTCTTCATGACTTCGGGACAGGGAATGATTTCATAACAAGTTATTGAACAGAGACATATCAATACATTTTTAGAGTGTCACAATTAACATCCGGCTTCCCTGGTGACTCAGCGGTAAAGAATCTGTCTGCCAAGGCAGGAGACGTGGCTTCAATCCCTAGGTCAGGAAGAGCCCCTGGAGAAGGAAATGGCAACCCACTCCAGTATTCTTGCCTGAGGAATCCCGTGGACAGAGGAGCCTGGTGGGCTACAGTCCATGGGATCGCAAAGAGCTGGACACGACTGAGCGACTAACACGCACGCATCACCACCATGCAAAGTTGTTAGAGCTTAAAATTGATCAAGGGTTCAGAACACAGCTTATGATTATCAGTATCACTCACATTTTGCCTCATTAGGTTTTGTCCCAACCATGCATATATTATAAATGTAAACTTTTCAAAAATGACGCATTGCAAAATTTTGAGTGGGGAGAATTTTTCAGTGAAATTTATGCAGATACCTTTTTCCTCATTGTCCAAGCAAAATATATACTAAGATGATAGTTCTTCTGAATATGGTTCTGATTCAGATTTTGAATATTAGATCAACAGAAAGACAAAAACCTTAGTGATTGATTCTGACATGAAAAGTGAAAACGAAACTCGCGGTGCTGGAGAGTGCTCCACTGCTTCCACAGCAGAGTGGATTGAAGACAACATTTCAGTAAAATCAGAGGACTTTACGGGTGTGCCAGGCGCCACTACTGAATGTGACAACCCCCAAAGTTTATGTTAGTGAAATAACAGAATTATTTGGGGCCAGCCAAAATAAAATTCACCAGCCACATGTGTTAGTTTCTGCAAAAATGCGCTCGTCACTAACGAGTTATCTCATTAAAGGTGTTTATCATAAATAAAAACAGCGATAAATTAAAATGAAGAAGTTGTTTATCAAAGGAGGATTGCAAAGAGAAAATGGAGGTGAGAAGGCCAGTCTCAGAGCAGTGGAAGATACCTGGACCAAATATAACCAAGAAAAACCAGTTTTCAAAATATTTAAAGAACTTCACACTGATAAGGAAAAACAGACAACTCAATAGGAAAAAAAGAAAAACGGGCAAAAGACTGAACCCCCACATCACAGAGAGGTCAGATCCAGAGGAGCAGAAACGCGGGGAAAGGCGCCCCTCACTGGAGGGTGTCTGAGTGCCCCTTAAAATTCTGAGGCCTCTTTCTACCTTCCAGTCTTTGCCTGGCAAAGACCTTAAAGTCTGATGGAAGCGAGAGGTGGCAACGGCTGAGCCACGGGGCTAAGACAGCCCAGGCACCAGCGGATGGGTCCAGCGGCAGGAAAGCGGTGCCAGCATCCAGAAAACGTGGCCTGCGCACGTGCGCTGACTCACAGACCTGCGTCTGCAGGTGCAGCCCCGAGGAGCGGCTCTCGTTCTTCTGCAAA